>CAHIKZ030000916.1:527500-552500 GCA_903632075.3 Acanthosepion pharaonis | reverse complement strand
ATAAATTATCGTCTAAATTACTTAGAGCGACGGCGTTATTACTAGTTCAAACACAAAGACTTTACGCAGCAGATGCTACTCAGATATATTTTATAGCTATGACAATTTCCCGGATGAAAATATACAGATAGACCCAAACGCGGGCGTGCACACACACACACACACACACACACACACACACACACACACACACACACACATATATATATATATATATATATATATATATATATAATAAAAAGTCTTAAACACTAATATTCCATGGTCATAATTTATTCCATTGGAATCGTAAATACGATCCAAATCATCAGACATATATTCATGTATATCATATATATGTCGATATTAAATCTTGGTCGAAAGTAGCTCTCCACAGATTCATCTTCATTGTAGCTCTGACTTAATTTGGCTTCTTAACTATTCTTCTTAGGCCAAAATCTACAATCCATTCGCACAAACAGGTTTAGTAGGTTATTCGCTGTTGCAGTCCTTGCAATCTGCCCAACGAGTGTTAAAGTTTCTAAAACATCTTTCCTCATATTGTCTACGAGAAATGTTGATTGTCACACATTATTTTATTTTATTCATATTAGCAGTGAATCAAGAGCAAAAGAAAGAGATAAATCAATGGATTAAACGTACCAAGTAATAGATAGATAGATAGATAGATAGATAGATAGATAGATAGATAGATAGATAGATATATGTTGCGATGGATAAATTGTCGTCTATGTTACGCAAAAATTAAAATAAATTACGCAGAAATGAAAATAACACTGACATCTCATTTTAACAGTTATATTTACCAAAATACACAATATTACCTTGAAATAAAAAATAGAAAATTTATTCAATAAAATCGCCATTGGCCTCCATCACGGCCTCCAGTTGACTTCGGAATCTCCTGCAACTCTTCTGATAGGTCTCCTTGTTTAAGTTTTTGATATATATATATATATATATATATATATATATATATACCACGTTACTACTGTGAACTCCATGTATTTCAAATAGGTATTCCGTTGCAATTTATTAAATAGTGCGTATTACGTCTATTGGAATGCGCATTCGCGACATGTTAGTATAAACAAATGAGATAACCGGCTGAGATCGAACTTGCGTGCACTCTTTCTAGAGGAGGCCACCATTTGATCCAGCTCGGATCAAACTGTGGTTGTCCCTACAAATAGGAACGTAGTTTTGATGTTAATTTCCCATGCATGTTCAGTAATAATGTTCCTGTTAGCGAAATTACCATTTGTAATGGGCGTTTTGTCTGCGTAGTTTCACTGTTTCCAGAATCCTTAAGTTACACATGCGTATATGTTTTTATGTTGTTTGTTTTCTGCTGATTTTACGGTTGCTTGGTATAGTACATTACTCGCAAGGAAGTGTCCTATAAGAGACATTCGTGCTTTGCTCTACAGTTACACGTGGATTTATTTTGTGCAGATTTTTCGTTTATTTTTCTTCTATTGTGATTTCTGATGATGTCAGGATTTCGCTGAAACCGTAGGAGATGCTTACAGCGTTTCTGTTGAATATCTTGTTGAGTGTAAATGTAGGGACGTGTTTTTATTATAATTTGAATATGTTCCTACGTTTGTATTTACGATCTTGTTGTACAGTGTATTAAACTATATGATGTTTCTTTTTCTGTACTGTGTTGTGTGTGAATGCTGCGGAAAACAATCTTTTAGCGCTGTTTCATAATCGTAATCTGCTTAGTTGAAGAGGATTTCCTTAGAAAGATTATCAGATAACCTACGGTTCATTGATTGTGGGATCTGCTTGATTATTTTACAACAATAAATAAATAAATATCCGTAAACCCTGTTCGGAACAGAAATTAGCTATAATCATGTACCTAGACCAACACAAACTACTAAATAAACGATCAGAACCTATCTCAAAATGCAGACACAAGAACAAATTTTTACTAAGTAACTTAAAAATCTAAAACTAAAAACGAATTTTTTAAAATCGTTATCAACTCATGCAAGGCAGTAAATTCACTAAAATATAAATATTAAAAATATACAGTTATAAGGTGTGGAAAAAATATTAAATAATGAGAGGCAAGGGAACAGATCAATCAAGAGGACAGCAGATAGTTATTGACATTGTGTTTAACTTTATGCAGATTAAATTAGGCTGGAAAGCATGCAACCGGAAAGGGGTTCCATCACGGAGAAGTGCGAGAAAAGTAATTGTTAGTATAGAATTTACGGTTATATCTACACAGCACAAATGTAAATTGAAGAGATCTTGACACCAGTCTAGTACTGAGCTTAAATTCAACATGACTAAGTACCATAGTGAAGAGTTGATCCAAACACTTAGTATGAAAGTATTTATAAGAAAGCACATGGCATTTCTATACGTATATGTATATATGTATATGTATGTGTGTGTGTGTGAGTGTGCATGTAATATACATATGTTTTTACCGCAAGATGCAACTTTTCATGCATACAGAAATCGTCAGATACACAATGTCCTCTGTAATACCTCCTTAATTATAGCAAACTGTCAACTTATGGATCAGTTCATTTTTTATATGCAAAAAGTAATAAGCGAATTAGAGAAGTATTACCTGAATTCTGTATATATATATATATATATATATATATATATATATATATATATATATATAAAAAGTGAACATTGACGTCAACACTTAGAGGCGACAGGCTGTTTCATACTAGACGCAATCGGTGGGCTGATGATTGCGTCTAGCATGAAACAACCTGTTGCCTCTAAGTGTTGACTTGAATAGTTACTTTTATATTTACACATGCCCTATTTCTGATATTGATCACTTTATCAAATAAATATGGCACACCTTAAGAATATATATATATATATATATATATATATAATAAAAATTAAAAAATAAAATACTAAATAAAAAAGAAAATAAGGATTACAAATTTAAAATTAGTGACGATGTTTTCGCTGTTTTAGTCACAATAACGTTAAGGCTTAAAGGGAGGTAAGCTGGTAAGATATTTAAGTCTTAGTAAAGTAAAAAATATATAACAAAAATAAAGAATAAAAATAAAAAAAAGAAAGATAAATATATATATATATATATATATATATATATATATATATCAGTAAAGAAATAAATTATAAAAAAAAACAGATAAAAATAATTATTTATAATATATCTGAGCAAAACATAAAAAAATGAGGAATTAAGAAACCGCATCTAGCACTATTATTTTACACCTCATGTATAAATTTGATGGTTATTTATTTGCTTGCCCGCATATATATATATATATATATATATATATATATATATATATATATATATATATATACGTGCTAATACCCTAGGGAAAGGTATTAATTCTCTTCCTATCCCTCCAGCTATGGGTTAAATAGCAGGACAGACTGGGTTCTATATCCTTGGATGGCATCTGGCCTAGGAGAAGGACAACCCTGAATTCAAAATCTGTGGATGGTCGTTTGGGAACCTTGTGGCATTCGGTGCACCAGGTCTCTGTATTCGTCCCTTCAAAAAGTGTGGATGGTCTTGCACGAGGCCTTCACCACTAAAATCAAATCTCATGTGCCGGTGTCGGGCTGTCTATTTCCTGGAAACTGATCTACTTGACCCTCATACGTCGAATCTCGACAGGAGTGTCGATTATATATATATATATATATATATATATATATATATATATATATGGGCAAGCAAATAAATTATATATATATATATATATATATATATATATATATATATATATATATATATATATATATATATAAATCCATACATGAGGAATAGCAATTTCTGAAATCAATCAGTCTCCAAATTTTTTCCATTGATATTTATTATGTTATGCCTCCCCAAAAAATATTTCCTTCTTTTCTTGAAATTAATTTCGATTTTATAGTAAGGTAAGTTTAAACAAAATTTAAATGTTACAACTTTCGTCCCTTACTATTATACAATTAATTCTCGCCAACACACACACACACACACACACACACACGTGCACACACACAAACACATGCGCACCCACACAAACACACACATATATATATATATATATATATATATATATATATATATATATATATATATTATATATCTAAGCATTAGATTGGATATTTTTACAATATATATGTAAACTTGGAAACTTGGGTAAATCTTCAACTTTATCAATGCACTTAATTCGGTGCTGAGTATTAATCACAGATCGTATAGTATACACTGCAAAATCCAGATGAAATTTGAATATGCTCTCTTTGTTAGGGTATGGACTTCATTATCCCTTCACAGATATTCTGGTTTTCAACTGAATGGGAAACAATTTATTACGCCAAGAATAAACATTTTTTATTTACATAATTACACATATGTATGTAAATGGTTTTCCGATAATATTCAAGTTTTTTTTTTTATTGTGGGAAGAAATATGCTTTCCAAATCATCCTTCTAAGGAAAGCATATTTCTTCATTCCAATGAATAACTCAACAAAAGACCTGAAGTTTATGGTTTCAAACGCAAAAAGTACTGGTGAAGTCCGATAAAACCGGATATTTCTACAAATTAACAGCAGAGGACTATAGCAAAGCTAATAATAACAATGTCAATATGTTAGAGAATTTAAACAGAACTAGTAAATATAACACGGATAAATTAATAATAAGGGATAAAGTAGGCAAACTCTCCGAAAAGGGCTACTACATCACTATTAAGGGCCATAAGCCGGATTTCGAGGAAAACACTATTACCAGAATAATAAAACCAACCCGCCCCGAAATCGAAAAAATAAGCAAAAAATATTCTAGAAATGAATACCAAGCAAATTAGGAATTACCTGGGATTATCACTCTGGATTAATACCAAAGAACTCACCAAATGGCTTACCAGCATCACCGACAAGCCAAATTGCACACTAGTATAGTTTGATATTGAGGATTAATATCAGTCAATAACAAGAGATCTATTCACGACTGCCCTGGAGTTTGCAACTATATATTAAGACCTAATAGAGAAGTGAAAACACAATTCTCAGTGCAAAAAAAAAAAAAAACAAACAAACAAAAAAAAAAAAACATGCTGACCAATGGATTAAAATCTCCGAAGACTATTTTGACAGCAAACTGGGATCATTAGACTCTGAGAGGGTCTTCTGACAATTTCAGTCTTTTTATATTATATAACCTAACTGCGCATCGTCAAATAGATATTAAAGACACCGGTCTATACAGAGATGATGGCCTTATGGTAGTCAGGAGATCTATAAACATTAAAATAGATAAAATTAGAAAAATAAAACATAGAGAATTCGAAAACATAAATTTAAAACTTACGGTTTTTAAAAAATTTAAGTGGGTAAATTTCCTCGACATAACATAATGAATAACATATACCTAACTTACAAAAAAACAAACAAAAAAAAAAACAATACTAATCGTTTGTATGTACACCCCAGGTCAAATCATCCTGCCTCTATAATTAAGCACGTAACTTCATCAAGTGAGAAAAGAATTAGTAGAAATTCCGCAAATGAAGAAATATTCAACAAACATATTAATTTTTACAACCAAACTTTAAAAAATAGTGGCTACAAACACCCTAACATCAATTATATAAAAATTAACAGTACAAATCAAAAGAAAAATGGAAAAAGAAAAATCATTTGGTACACCCCCGTCCAACAAAATGGTTAGTAATAAGCTAAGACAAAAATTCTAAGCTTTAATCGAAAAATATTTTCCTAATAGTAGTAAATTTAGCAAGATTTTTAATTGAACCACCTTAAAATTATGTTACAGCTGCACTGAAAATTTAAAAAGGATTATAAAAAAAACATAAGAATAAAATATTGAAAATATATGCATGTCAAAATCAGATATATAAAGATCCTAAAATGAAATTAGACAATAATAATGAAAAATTATGTAATTGTAGAAACCCTGACAATTGTCCATTGAATAAAAAATACCATAAATTCCGTAGTATACCAATGCACACTCTCATCCATTGAGAATCCAAATATGGAAAAATAAGTAATCGGTTTACCTTTTTCCAGAGATTTACTTGACCCCCACCTCTACTGAGACAGATTGTGACACACGGTTGATTTTAAACGTGGGGACTCGGGTGTTTCCACACGGGCCGCTGGTCTAAGCTGATCTTAGCTTGTGCAAGCTGATCAAAGCTTGTATAAGCTGGTCAGAGTTTGTCTAAGCTATTCATAGCCGGTCATTCTACCGCTACGTAACAGATGTCACACAACGGTGGTGGTGGGGGGGAGCAAAGGAGGAGAGAAAGCCTCTGGCACGGAACAGGTACTACATCTGCAGCATCCATCCCAACGGGGAAAAAACAACTTCTACTCCTCTTGTCAATCCCTCGAGAAAAATCCAGGAGGAAAGCCCCAGGTGTGGAGAGAGGCCCCTTGAGCGGTTAACTCTCTCGGTTCACATTGTTCTCTATTAATATCTGAGATGAGGGTTTATCATTGTTTGGATTATTCTCATGGAGCTTATTTTTCACCTCTTCGTGCTTATTTTCACAAAACTTTGGTCGTTGTGCCCACCGATCATCACCATGATCTTGCCAGTTTGGTAACCTTCAGGATATTAGGAACTGAATAATTTATTTAATCAATAGAAATAGATTGTTCTCGTTCTCTTCATGATTTTCATTTTTCGTCTAGTCCTTATTTTGTACTCTTCATTTATTAGAAATGGGAATAGCAATAACTGGACCAATTTCATTCTAAAAAAAGGGGGATTTCTAATCACCCTCTTTAATATAATGTTTATATTAATAAGAAAAATATTTATGTAGAACTGCTTTTTAGTTCTAAGGAGTTATTTTATCGTCATTGTAACCATGTTTGGGGACTGCCTACCCAATCAGGACGCATCCTACATGTATTTATTGTATATTTTGCCATGAAATTAGTAATTGAACATAGTTACCTAATATTCATAGATATAATACGTCTACGCCTAACAAAACTCATTGACCAGTAAATTATCGGAGTCTAACGCGTTTAAACGCGAAAAGATTTTTGTAAAGTAAAAGAAATCAATAAAACGATTTATTCTAACTTGACTTCCGGTGTATCTGGAAAATATGACGTTGCAAGATAAGACGTTTGTGCTTTTATTTCTCTATTAAACATTTGAAATATTATTTAAATAATTCCCATGAGAACTTAGGCATGGATTCCTGTTTTACAGCAGCTCGATCGATGTAGGTTTTGGTATTCTGTTATTATTCTCATTATTTATATATAGAAATTCGTGTACAACTCAATAACAACCTTAATTCGCCTTAACTAATAATTCGAAAACGTGATTTTGAATTAAAGATTATTCATGGAGAGCTCGACAAGAAATTCTAAAGATTTTAACTGAAGTTTAGGTGAGCATTACGCAAAATCTCTTTTTCAGGTACATTGCACGAATTATTTACATTATTTACATTGTTCTGACTTTTGTCCTCATCTTTGTTGCCGTATTCATGACGTTTCGGCCGTTAGCCTCTCCGGCATAATTTAGTTGATTAGAATTTCGAACTGAACCATTTTTTGCGTCCACCGGGTCAGATTGTTGTAGTACAACGTGCCATACCTCTTCAGGATGTCTCAGTTATCTCTACTTTAAATCAATTCTCCAAATTTTTGTTCAGCACTGCAGTAGTCAGGTATTGAACTCACAAATCTTTGGGACAAATCACTAGATCCAACATGGCAATAAAATAAGGACATCTCTGATAAAATTTGAAGCACAAAATTTGAAAATTCAGCGTTTCTTATCGAGAGCAATACAAATTATAACCAAAGCCCACGTTTGTATCTACTCGTGTCACTCATACACGTTTACAATGCTATCAATAAAAATATTAATTTAATCAGATGAAGTCCTTCTAAAGGACGAAATGCGTTATGTAGAATTTTTCCAATTTTTCATTCATTTGCTCACTATATTTCAATATGTGTAAATACATACATACATACATATATATATATACATACATATATATATATATATATATATATATATATATATATATATATTATATATATATTCAAAGGGCACCTCAGAAATTCAGAAATACCATACGATGAACTTGACAGAAGAGTGAAAAAAATTGAAGATTCCTTAGAGTTACTGAAAAAATAATGGAATAAATTATCTAAATGAAAATTCATGTCACACTTATTTTTAAACATGTATAATAATTCTCTATTTTTTAACCAACAAAGCAACTAAATTTGGAGTTAATTTAAAAATTAGCAGAGGTTGTCCCAAAAATGTGAACTCTAGCGTATATATTACCGTCTCTATACGCCAATGAGTTCATTTGAGTGTTTATATATATATATATATATATATATATATATATATATATATATATATATATATATATATATATATATATATGTCTCTTTATATATTAATGAACCTTATAGGATTACATTCACATATGACTGGGTGTCATTAAACTGGGATTTATTTCCTTGGCTTCACAGAAGTACAATTACATCTATCCACAAGTACAATTACAGATTGCCATAATATCCACCCCAAATTCTTCTCACCATCTTGAGAGCCTAAGTTATCACCAGCTCCTTAATCAGGAAGTTATTACTATTCTTCATCTTTTAACTCTGAATTGCCATCTTCATGCTCAGTAGACCTTGAATAGTGACGCTAACCACATTGGAGTTATCAGGAGTTAATCCCTGCCCGCTTTTGTTAATTCCAGCCTGAAGGTGTGGTATTTTGTGCGAGGAAGCTAATTCTAGTTTTCTTCCAGATGGGAGACTTTCACTCCTACCAGCAATTACTTTGATCGTTCCATTCAAAGTCCCGTTTATAAATCTCCATCGTCAACTCTCTTAGTTTAGGAGTTAATTTCACTCTAACTCTGTTGATATTAAGTGCAGGATCTGGTTGCACATTACCGCATCTAATATTAACCGCTACATACCTTCATATACAGATGAGGCAGTATCGAAAAGTTCCCGGATTGTAATCAGTGCGATTGTACCATTTAACGAAAATGCGCGCTCACCAAATGCACGCAGCTAACCCTAACCTGCTGAGTCAGTCTACCAATATACTGCCTGCTTTGTGTTCACTAATTCCGTGACTCTTTTTATCGATTCTATGGTCTTTAAGATAAGTGACTAATTTGTGCAATGTCTGTTTACATTTCTGAGATGAGCACAAGTTCTATGTATTCGACTTTTCATAAAATTTGTCAGTTCTGCACAAGCTTTTATCACTAAAATAAGATCATATATACGTGTAGTCTGGCTGTTCTGTTCTATTCTACCATTATACGTCGAAGACAACAGGATAGTCTAGTATACACACACACACATATTTATATATATATATATATATATATATGTGTGTGTGTGTGTGTGTGTGTGTGTGTACATGTGTGTACGTGTGTGTGTACGTGTGTGTACGTGTGTGTCTTTGTGTGTGTGTCTGTATGTGTGCGTTTGGCTCTCTCTGTGTGAGTGTGTAGAAAGAGAGAAAGGGTCGGGAGAGAGATATTTTGTTTCATACAGTTGAATGATATCATGAATTATATTTTAAGTCTTTCATTATTAGTTTTGCTTTATCCATATTAACGTAGATTTTACAAGACAGGAATTGTAATTGCGTCAGATGTAAGGGGAGGTTAATTTAAGATATTTTTAAAAAACGTTCAGACTCATTGTCGAAATAACATTCTTCATAGTTACACGAAAATTCAGATAGGCTTGCACAATCACAGACGCATACAACCACACATGCACAGACGTATCAAAACAAACGTGCAGACAGTCGTCGCACAAGGATCGATACATAAACAACAAAAAAAAAATAAATAGATAAATAAAAATCATTTTCTCTATCGAATGATTCACGACACCCGACCCTTCGTTCATTTGAGAGAAATCACTGATTGAAACTCTCTTTGCTCGGCTACCTTTTATATTATGCAAACTTAATAATGTAAGTAATAAACGGTTCAAGTTTTTGATTTTTTCATTATATTTGAAGCTTGCTTCTATTTTTTCTGCTCGAATCAGATTAGTGTTTGATTAGAAAGCGAATAGATTCAATCATTAAAATCAACATGGCTAATATCTTTTTCTTTTCTTCTCAGTATTACTGGCATTTGTTAAAATGCTCATTAGTTAAATTAATATGATTAGTATTAAGTAGAATACTTGCTTTTAATATCTGTCTGTATCTCTGAGATGAGGTATTATGATTTCTTGCATTGTTTACATTCTTCAAAAGGTTATCCTCATCTTCATTGCCATATTCTCAACGTTTCGGCCGTTTTACGCTCCGGACTTCTCCATGTGATTGGAATTTCGAGCTGAACCCTTTATTTCGTCCACCGGGGTAGATTTTTCTAGTTCCACATGCCATACCTCTTCTGGATATCTGAGTTATTTCCCTTTAACTCAACTGAGTACAGGTTTTGTTTCACGACTAGCATTAGAGATAATAATGAATAGTTACAGCCTTCTTATTTATGCAGTGTCTCTTCAGAACGTAGGCGATAATGGCTCTCCACAATTTCCTACATTTGAAGTAGGTTATTCACCGTCTCCCTCCGTTCCTCGAGCATTCAATATATCCCTCAGAGCATCAAATTTTTTAAGCCTTCTTTCCTATTTATGTGTCCAATAAATGCAATCTTTCTCTTTCTGGCCTGAGGCGAAATAAGGCAGTTTGTTTTTCCACTTGTTTTAGAAAATCAGCATTGCGCTCGACGTGAAATCTGGGGTCATATATGATAAGTAATAACACTACAAATTAGATTCAGAAGTTTTATCAGATTTTAAGCATTTAGTGTTAAATATCATCTGAAAACACGTAAAAAGATATATAATTTCCGCATGTTTTTGTTTACAAACTGATTCGAAATTTTACTGTTTCAAAGAAAGTTGATATGTTTTGTATTAGATACATTGAATGGAAAATATATTCAAACTAGAATTAAGATGTGAATCACCACAAATCACTGCAATTTTTACTGTATTCGATAAGTAAAAACTTGTGTAAAAGATTTGTTAGATCATTAGTTAGATCATAATAAAAACAAAACAAAATTAGATAAAAGTGTATATTTCACACCATAATACTACTGTTTCATATACTTTGGCTTTTGGAAGACAAATCTCGCTATTTCAATGCACCTTCGGATTTTGGTGTCACTTATTCCGTTCTCTGTTAAAATATTTCCTCAGATATTTATATTTATGTGCTTATTTGGTTTTGGTATCATCAGTGCGTAGTTCGAATCCAAATGCTGACATCCACTTATTCGATCTTCTTACAATTCATAATTAGTTCTTTCTTCTGACTTTATTTTACTCCACTCTTTCGGACTTCGAGCAGTATTGTTTTGAAATAATTACGAGTAAACTAATATTATTAACATTAATTTTAAAAGTAATAGTTTTTTTATACTTATGATATTAAAATAATTATTAGAAATATTAGTTTCATTAGTATTAGTTCTAATAATTTTCGTATTACTATCACAAATATTACATCAAATATAAAATTAGTAATATTATTATATTTAGCCTTGTTTGTAATAATAATTATTAGTATCAGCAACATTTATAATAATTAGGAGTATTAGTAGTAGTAGTTACCCATATAATTCTGCTTCATGCCTTAGCACTTTACACCATGCCAATAGCTCATAAATAATGGATTGTTTCATTTAATTGCGAGGAAAGACGGAAAAGTAACGTCAGAGACGGTTTTTGGTTTCAGTGAAAGAAAGAATGAAATAAAGAAAGAAAGAAAGAAAGGGTTGTAACCTTAAAAAAGGTTACTGAATGAGGAATAACCAAAACGGAGGTTGAAAATGAAATGGCAATCTTTATAACGTCAACAAAATACAATGCTCGCCAGCGGCATGAAGTATGTAAACCACTGCTAGTGGTGCACTACTTAGCACATTACCCCCACTTACAATAATGTCCAACGTATTTATGAGGACTGGGACATAGTCATTAGTGTTCATAGGCACGATATATAACAGAAAGAAAGAAAAAATGAAAGAAAGAAAGAAGGAATGTAGGAAAGAAAGAAAGAAGGAAAGTAAGAAAGACAACAACACATTCATATGTTTAATATTTACTTCAGTGAAATGAAAAAAAAAAAACTTGTCAGTTTGAAATATTTGTATTTGTACTCTCCTACATATTTATAATAATGACCTGCAGTGATACATGATTGTTGCAGTCAAATTTCGTTAACATTTTTAAGCTCAGATATTAAACTAGACAATAGGATATTTTGTATTCGTGTAACTCGTAATGTCCTTATTTATTCATTAATAAATATCAGAGAGATCACGCAATTGAAATACTAAAACCGTAAAATTTTTACGAGTACTACACTCATTAATTATTATTAGAAGATATATTAATTAAAAATAGTATTCATAATAATCATTATCATCGCCTAATTCTATTTTATCATTATAACGAACAGCTGAATATTGAATACAAATGTGACAGAGGGTACCACTTATATGCTTACTTGATCTCTATGATATTGATCTCATCAAATCTAGCGTCAACATTTTTCTATCATACATATCCTCATAATATGAACTTCTTACTTTCTCCATTTACACTCTCGATTTATTAACCCCTTACCTTGAATAACTTCTAGGCTCTTTATATTATGATCAACAGAATAAGAAAATCTAGCTGAAGAGTTTGCGTAAATGGGGCGAAAGGAAAAACAGAAATATTGCTAAGAGCCACAAATGATAAGGATTTGTAGAGAGCTATGTCCCGAAAAATCTTGAAAAGATACGGCACATAAAAGGAGAAATAATTATTCGGTTGAATTATTGAAGTTATATTACAGCATCATCAAAGCATTTGTTGAAAAAGTGTTTTCTTTTCTTTTTTAAATAGCATTATCTTCTTTCAAATGAACGGTTGACTAGAATGCCCATCCATATTATATGTACTTCAGTTGTTATTAATAATTAAACATTAGTTTCCGAATTCTGTCTTTTTGGGTGTAATTTTTACCCTTTCATTTTCTTTTCTTTAGATCTAAAAGTATCTACATACTACTGGCTTACTGTTTTTCTCCTCCACTCTCTCTTTATATCTATCTATCTATCTATCTATCTATCTATCTATCTATCTATCTATCTATCTATCTATCTATCTATCTATCTATCTATCTATCTATCTATCTCATTATACAGACACACACACATTATATATATGTAATGTTACTAATCAGCAGCATTTTATGGAATCTTTTTTTTGCATTTTCTTTATGCATTTTCAATTATTTATAAAAGTGTTTATGAACGCTTTTGATACTATTTTTTTCTTGACTGAAGCATAAAGTGAAATTAAATCACCAAGGAAAAAAAAAAAAAGCGAGATTTAATGAAAATCGCATTTTTTATTTCAACAGCCATTGTCTGCTTTCCGTGAGTGCGCATGCGTTCATCAGTCCATGCCGATTTCTGGTGTACGGTCGCTTATATAGCATGGGAGAGATGGCGGAGTTGAACACGCCAGTAATATAATATTAAGTATCATTAAATTAAATTAATACGCATTAAATTACATAAGGGAACAAAAGAAATGACAGAGTCGGATATGAATATAAAATCAAAAATATGTAAGACTATTTAAATTAAATTTATTCGAAGAGATAGTTACTTCCAATCGTGACCAATCGAATAGATCATGTTTGTATCTTTAGCGTTTCAAGTTATTTCTGATGCGTTTTAGACGATAATTACTGAAAATAATGGCTGTTTGGCTGTATATCAAAGAATAATGAACTCTTTACTTTGGTTCTCACTCCCCATCGCTTCTATACCTTAAGTACTTTAGCTTAGTATGCAGTGGGAGAACAAAGGTCTCTAATTTTTATTTATTTAATTATTATTTATTTAAAGCGCAGTCTATATAACGTGCGCTCTTTTTTTCTTATGTAATTGCTATAGTTAAGTCTTCTTCTTTATAAATATCTTGCTAACGACAAGTATTTGATGAATGTGGAAGTCCGTTCTATCCATAGCTCATCTAATTTTCGTCACCATTGCTAAGTCAAGGAATAATGCTGTTGAGAATATGGAAGCAACGTTGCTAAATTATATTTTAAACCCGAGAAACGATGTAAATTCTATTTTGTTATGAAATCATAACTGTTTATTTGCAATAACAAGTCATGGTCAGCAAACATGAAGATAGACTTTATATAACGCCATCTTAATGTTTAGCATAACATCTTCATCAAGTTAACGAAAACAATAAAATTATGGTTACTCGTTGCTTCCATCTATCCCTCTTGACTTTACAAGATCTTGTGAGTATCAGATTTCTTGATTATGTATTCTAGATTAGGTATTATAGAAATTTCAAATGTATCTTTCTAAATCTAAATCTAAATGTTCATTTTGTATCAATTTAACTTAAAATACCCTTGTTGATTGCACGTCTCATGAATGGTTTTCTCAACATCCTTCTGGAGAACCTTATTTCTGTTACCGCAAGTCCTTTATTAATATATATATATATATATATATATATATATATATATATATATATATATATATATATACGTATATATATATATATATATATATATACACACACACACATATATATATATATATATATATATATATATATATATATATATATATATATATATATGTGTGTGTGTGTGTGTGTGTGTGTGTGTGTGTGTGTGTGTGTGTGTGCAGAAGCAATGAATATTCTCAATCATGGTGAAGGCAGATAAGACAGTAGAAGAGAAACTAAGTATAAAACCAAATGGGTAAAAAAGAACTCATCAGCTATTTTAATGTTCATCAATCTAAGATAAGGAAACTGATATGAAACAAATCATTCTCAGTCATTCCAGTGCCTAATAAAATGGGGTTTAAAATAAGTCTTATGTGTAAAAAAAGTTTTATTTATGGATTAGTGTGCCCTTTGAGAGATTACATTTCTAACAACATCAAGAACAATTACAACAACAACAACGACAATATTATTATTATTATTATTATTATTATTATTATTATATGAATTAGTACTAAAATGCTATTTTATTTTCATTTCCTTTAAGCTGATCTATATTCTCTCGTGATATCATCAACTAAAATGCCAATTTTCGCCACAATTTTGCTTTTTACATACATACACACGCGGGCGGATAATTCCAGAGCTGACTGGGAGTGGAAAAGAATAAGTTGACTCGCAATAATATATTAAAAGTACAGATTTCATGAAGACATAAGATTTCCATCAACTTTGCATTTAAATTTGTGAAGATTTTACGAATCAGATGAGAAAAAAAATAGAAGTGATGCAATTTAATGTCAAATAAATATTACTTGAAAATACCGCGCTATCGAATATTGCTAAATTACAATTCTGCCCGCCGTTTTTTTCCCCAAAACATCTCCTTTCCTAAATTATATACCTCTTTCCAAAACCAATATAAATGACGGTATTATTTTTTTAAATTAAAAGAAGACGGTCAGTTCAAAACCGTCTGTTATAAACAAAAAATGTATAGATACATAAATCAATTACTCACAATGAAATAAAATAATGAATAATTACATGTTACAATGAAAAATCAACAACCACAAAAAATCTTTGATACTCTTTCGTTTATTAGACATTAAAAGATATCACTTGGCACCTTTAATAGTTCATTTTGACTTTCAGTTAGCCAGATGTGTATTTAGGAGCGTTCAAAAGTTTTAAAACATTTTAAACAATAACGGGATTTTTACTTTAATTTATATTTGTCGCAAAATAAAATCCTTACATTTGCCTTGATGAAGTCCATCGGAGGACGAAATGTGCCGACTTATAAAAAAATTTCTTTTTATCTTTATTCATATTATCTTTTGACGGATGTATTTTTTGTTATATCGGAATTTTTGCACACACTAACAGACACACGCAATCACACACACACACACACACACACACAATCACACACACACACACACACACACACACACACACACACACACACATATATATATATATATATATCATAATATGTTAATTATAAGTTTGGTGTTTCGGAACTATACTGTTTCTTCAGCGGGCGATGATACATAACTTATGATGAAAATGATTTATTTGGGAAAGTGCAAAAAAACCATTACCTTATTTGAAAGTTAAAATGAAGGGGAAAAACGTTAATTTCAAAATTAAAAAAAATACTTGTGGCTATGTCAAGATTAACCAATCAAGAGGCAGACCTAAGCTAAAAGGGAACATATAGAATAAGGTCAGTGGGTGTGGTTAGGTGGGTTCTTAATCCATGTCTAATATGAATTGAAACTTTCGACACGTCCAACAGCCTACAAACTGTTGTAAGCAAAGTTTAGATAAGTGAAGTAGACAAGGTTGTATTAAGCAAAATATTATATTTAAGGAATTTCAATTTTTTATACTCCAAAACCTTTTTAAAGGAGACGCTAGTATATATATATATATATATATATATATATATATATATATATATATATATATATATTATAATGAATGGGAAATGTAACAAAGCAATATTAAAGTTTGAGAAATCAAAATTAAGTGTATATTATATGGACTATTATATATCAATAAAATAAGAGATATATAACTGTAATGCGTAAATTTTTTGAAAAATTTTTTAATTATATTTTAAAGTAAACTTTATGCAATGCCTACAAATCACTGTTAAATTCGTTTCTTTGATTTAAGAGAACTTTATCTTTAAAAGGAAACTTTACGCAGTTTTTCATGTAAACACACGGGACATGGGTCATTTAAGTATTTGCAGATTCTTGTTTTTTATATTTTCCATTTTAATGCAAGGTTTATTAATTTCTTTTAAAAGCCAGAATTATTTAGAAAGGAATGTTCAGTTACAGTACACATTGTTGTTAAAAGTAGATATATGCTAATACCACTGTGACGTCCCCCCCCAGGTGTCGCTGCGCCAAACGTGACGTCCGCCTGTCTGCGTCAGTCGTGCTGTCCTGTCTTGTAACGACCAATGTGACTTGGTATTGGTCGCGGCACCAAATGTGACGTTCTAACCTTTTGGTGATTCGGATGGGAATCTGGTTAGATTCGGTATCAGCCTCGTCGTTCCCAGCTCGCTTCCAACGTCTGGTTACCGAAGTAACTGCTTTGATTTCTAGTCTAACCTACCCACGTTGTGAATTGATCTAGGCAGACGAAATCAATCAGTCACTGGGCCGAGTCGAGTTCGAACAAGGGCGATATCGCACAAGTATATGTAAAAGAAAAGAAAATAATAACTCGAAAAGTTGAAATGTGTTAAAAAGGATAACAATATTTTATATCTGGTTGCTGAATATAGGACTACGTCTTTCTCCCAAACCGCTATATGGATTCGTGAAACTTTGTTTTTGTTAGGCGAGTCTTAACATCTTAAGTTGTTTGTTCTTTTAAGAAACTGGTTCTTGGTGTGTCTTCAGGCGATATTCGTAAAACTTTTATTGGTGATGTGAGTCTAAGTCGTTCTTCAAAAAAAAATGTTCTTGATTAGAAGATGAGTTGGAATTGCGTTAATCTTTCAAGTCACCTATCTGCGAGGTGGGGCCAACTTCAACTGCGAACTTCGAACTCCAACTGATTTTCGCTCGCTGCGACTTTGCTTATATGGACGCCGACCAAAACCGGGGTGGGCTTGTCGGGGTTTGAGGTTCCTTGATAATTCCAAACCCACAATCCACTTCTTTGTCTTCGGTAAGGAAAATTTTATTAATTTCCATTTTTGGAAGTTTCTTCGTCCCCCCACCTCCTTCTGTTCTCATATTGGTATCTCACCATACCCTCAGAAGGTGTCAACGGGTTTCCCCTCTCTCTCACAGTGGCATCTCACACCTATCCCCTCAATGGGTGCCAGCAGGCCTCCCCTCCTGCCTCACATGATCACCTCCGCCCAATACTCCTGCCACCACTCAGCCAATGGGCGCTCAGCAGCGTGTGTGTGGCTAGACTAGCCTTGGTTTAAAAAAAATCTTGCTCAAAGAAAAAAAAATTATCTTTTTTTTTCTTTTCTTTTTTTTTTACTTTTCTTTTTCATTCTTCTCTTCGAGGAATCTCACACCCTAGACTTTTTATCTTTTTACCGAATTACCTGGAATTCGTCAATGAGATTTTCGCCAATTAACAAGTGGGTGGTCAACCAGACATACTCAATCTCCTGGCGCCAACCACTGATCCGATAAAACAATTTCCCCAATTCACAGCCGAATTCATATGGAAGTCGTCAACGAAATTTTCGCCAATTATCAAATGTGTGGTCAATTAAACGTATTTTCATTCTTGGTGCCAATTTCTGATCCGATAAAATAGTTTCGCTGTCATAGCCGAATTTCAACACAAAACATATGCCTTTTTCAAACGACTTTCCCTTAGATAAGCAATGGTTTGGTCCTTTATTTTGGCAACCCTTGTGTGGTCAACGGACATTTTTGTTTCTCGGTCAGCGGATGACCTATTAAATTTTTATCTCTTTAGAATTCTGTGGGAGGTCTCAAACGGGCATTCCTGCGACACAGTTAAATGTTTATCTATTTAGAATTCTGTCTTTGAGGTTATTTGGCTAACCTGGAATTTCCACCCGCCCCGTAACCTAAATCAGATTAATTCCAGTATCTTCTTTTTTTCCTTCTCGACAATAGGAATAAAAATTTTACCACTTTTCCTTGTTAGAAAAATAACACCGCTTAGTGTCCTTTTCGTGATGGCTTCTTATCACCTAATTTCAATTCTCGCCTTTCCTTTTTCTTTTCTTTCGTTCTTCTTTTCTCCTTCTAGCAACCCTAAATGGTGTCACACCACCTTTGTTGAAAAGGGTTTTTGTACTACCAATATAAAATTTCTTAACAGGCGGGTTTTCACTAGATGAAATGGTACATTGGAAAACAAAAGATTCAGAAAGGCACCTATTTTGCAATAGACAAATGTTAGAATTTCTGCAATTACTTAAGTATTGATTTAAAATTTTATTATTACGTTTTTTATTATTTTTTCTCTAGATTATCTGTACAACTGTAATTTAATTCAAGCGTGTTAACAATTTGGCTAAATGTGGGTGTGTACAAAATGATTTTTTTATTTCTATTTTTTTCCACCTATTACAATAATGTTTTCTCTATTTAATATTAGCGGATTTATAGAAACTATTTTGTAATATTATATATATTTTCACTAATATATATATATATATATATATATATATATATATATATATATATATATGTGTGTGTGTGTGTGTGTGTGTGTGTGTGTGTGTATTTATATTAACTCTCCTCAGTATCAGAGATAATATGTGTAAATTTAAAAGCGTACATTAAGGTCAACGTCTAGTGGCGATGGTATCTTTATAGACTGAGCGCTTTCTATTGGTTACTGGATAGATAGAACGGATTTAATTCAAATTATTCTAAAAGCTATTCTGCAATTGTGGGTCAGAATAAGGTTATTTCTAGCTATTGTATTGTGCTTAGTGTTTACTTTTAAAGCTATTATTTACGGTATTTTGTATTTAATCATTATTATTATTATTATTATTATTATTATAAGACAGAAATAAATAAAGAAACAAACAAACAAGAAAACAAAGAAAATTACGAATATGGTCTTTCATACCGATGGTACCTTGGGGATAGATTTGGAAAGAAACAGACATAAAGAAATGAAAAGTGATGGAAAGAGACAAGAGGTGTTAAAAGAGTGACGACGAGAAAGAGAGAGAGGTCATGAAGAAATTGAAGGATGAGAGAAATCCAGAGAGAGAGAGAGAGAGAGAGAGATATGACAAGAGAACGGAAAAGGGAATGATAAGAGAAGAGAGAGGTAGGGAAAGAGATTTAGAAAAGAGAGAAGTAGAAGAGGAGTACATAGAGAAAAAAAGTCAGATGGGAAGAGAGAGAGGGAGACGGGGAATAGTAAGAATATTAAATATCATTGAAAAAGTTGGAGGGGCAGAAACATCAAATGGTAATGAGAAAGATAGGAAAAGAGATGGGGGATTGCTTAATAAGAAAAGAGAGTGTAAATAGAGAATGAAAGCGATAAAGAAAATGAGACGAGAGTAAGCGGAAATATATATATATATATATTTATATATATATATATATATATATATATATACACATATGTAGAGGGGAAATCGAGAGAACATAGAAGGTAAGAGAAAGTGAAATTCGAGCTTGGTCGAAATTTATAGAAAGGTACCCAGTTCAATATATTCCTTTTTAATTTCTGTTTTTCATTCAATGCCTTCTTATCAAAAATACTAGAAGCGATACTATACGATGTAAACCACTATCTGCTGACAAAATAAACAGCGTGTATTTTTTTACATTAGCAGCACCCTTCTTTTCGTTTTCAATCAAGCTTTTCCGTCTAGAATATTTATGACAATAGAGTTTAGCTTTTCCCAACGAACAAACCGAACCGTATAACTCATAAATGGCTTCATAAAAAAAAAAAGTTTTCCCCTCTTTTGCCTTTCAAAACGAACAGCTGCCAAAATTCAGAGTCAAAAAAATATCCTTACCTGTCTATGCGAAGAAAGAAAATACGTAAAAACAAATATGACAGAAAAGTGTTCTGAGCAATATAAGAAAGAGTTTCATTTTTTAGCATCTTACCAGTAAACAAACAAACAAACACAAAATAATGAAAAAATTAAATCAATTTCACATCGTTAATTTAAGGAGGAGCTTTTTTTGTTCCAATTATTTTTTCATACTTAATTTCCTTAAACTGCTTTCACTATTTTTTTTAAAGTTAAAAGAAAGGCGATTGCTAGGAGTAGGTATATTTTTACTTACCTAAAAAAAAAAAAAAAAAAACAAACAAAAAAACTTGGAGCAGAAACAAAAAAGAGGTTATTTGCGTCTTTCAATTGAATGTCAGTTAATTTTTAAAATAGTTTCATTTCATTTTCAATCTCTCTTCCTACACCTTTACATCTCTTTGCTCCCATCTATCTATCTATCTATCTATCTATCTATCTATCTATCTATCTATCTCAGTCTGTTCATATCTATTTATCTACCTCTGTCTTTTCATACTGCTCATATCTATCTACTTATCTATCTCATTCTGTTCATATCTATCTATCTATCTATCTATCTATCTATCTATCTATCTATCTATCTATCTATCTATCTATCTATCTATGTATCTATCTATCTCAGTCTGTACATATCTATCTCAGTCTGTACATATCTATCTAGCTAGTTAGCTAGCTCAGTCTGTTCATATATGTCTATCTATCTATCTATCTATCTATCTATCTATCTATCTATCTATCTATCTCAGTCTGTTCATATCTGTCTACCTACCTATCGATCTATCTCCGTCTGTTCATACCGATCTATCGATCTATCTATGTGTGTGCGTGTGTTAACAATTTAATCGATGTTTTTGGGATATTCGTATTTGCGTAGACGTTCCGTTTGCTTATCAAACAGTATATTTATTTTCGTCTACGGGGCTAAATGTTCACGAAATATTATTACCCCTCATACCCCTGGCTGCCGTTAGATCCGACACACTCTAACGAACTGAGCTACAAAGAATAAGTCGATTACGATTGTGCCTTTAAACGAAACTTATCTCGACATATATCTCACAATTTTTTTTATTTATTTTGAACCTGCGTCTCCTAGGATATGCCTTAACTTAAAGACCATAAAAATCACACTTGATCACACAAACTATTTTAATAGGGGACGCAGGATCGAATCCTGATGGAGGGCGCATATATTTCTAACAAGATTTCTCGAATATTCAGGCAGGTAGATGGAAACAAATAAATATAGTGTTTAATAAATGAATAAAAACAGTAAGGGTATTCATTAAACACACGCATACACACACGTGTGTGTGTGTGTGTGTGTGTGTGTGTGTGTGTGTGTGTGTGTGTGTGTGTGATAGAAATTATTAGAAGGATAATCATAATAATTCATCGAGTCTAGAAGAAGTCTCAAAAGAATGCTGAAAGCCCTGGAAGGCCTTTTCTTCCTATATTTGGGACTCATCAGCAGTGCTCATCCACTACCGAGTATTGAAAAACGGGCAGCTACGATACGAGGCAACTGTCATAACAACTGTACCGGTGACACACACATATATAATCCTATGAAAGAATGGCACTAATCGTAACAAGAGTTTCACTCTCACGCTCGGGTTACGATTAGAGCCATTCATTAAGTGTTTTTTACTCAGTCTAGGTTTTGGCAATTTTTCCGTTAGTTCCATCAATAGTTCTTGTTTTTTAACACACACACACACACACACACACACACACACACACACACACATATATATATATATATATATATATATATATATATATATATATGGTTAAAAAAGGAAGGCCCTGCCAATAATGGAAAGAGTTATAACTCTTACTGAACTTGAGAAAACTATTCTGCTACGTGCATTTATGGCAACTGGTGCATTCCAATCAATAAGATCGGCGTACTGAATATAATACACGCAATATTTGTGATGATAGACTCACATTATCCTACGACAATACCTTTCTTAAGCGCGTGTTTGATAAAAATGATTCAAAATTTTATTTGAATTGATACATTTTATAAGAACTAGATAATAATCCTCTTTAGGCAACTCGCCCAGGTAAACAATTCCTTAGTATAATTATTAGTTAAAGTTTGTTCTTAAATGTCCCTGTATAATGTGCGGTGTACTTGTGGAACATAGTGTAATTGTATGAAAGAGGTATAGTTGGGAACAAGGTATAGTTTGGGCGGTGCTATAGTAAGGAAGGTTTTATATGGATGGACGAATTAAAGTAACGAATAAATGACATATTGAAAAGCGAGGTATGTTTTTTACAGAAGACGGTAAGTGCGACGCTGAGATCCGAAAATATACTGGGATGGCCAAAAACGTATTCCAAAAGCTAGGCAGAGTATCCCGAGGGAGGACGACTTCTTTGGTAATAAAGAAAAGAGTACTGAGGTGCTAAGTGACATCTGTCCTTCTTTACAGCAGCGAATGTTGGACAGTCTCCTCAAAGATGAAGAAGAGACTCGAGGCAACGGAGGTACGGTTCTACAGAAGAATACTGAGGATATCATGGAACGACCGTGTGAGCAACGATGAAGTTTTGGAGAGGATGCAGACAAGTAGGAAGCTTATACTTAACACCAGGAAGAGGCAAATGAAATTACTAGGACACGTAATAAGAAAAGAGGGCTTGGAGAATCTAATACTCACAGGTCGAATAGAGGGAAAGAGAGACAAGGGAAAGCAACGCATATCATACATAGCGGGTTTATGCAAGTGGATGATAGAACAAGGCCTGGTGGAATTAGCAAAGGGACAAAACTTATTGAGAGCTACAATGGATAAGGAGAAGTGGAGAGCCATGATCGCCTACGTCCTGAAGGGACACGGTACATAAAAAGAAAGGATAGTGTGCAGCAAAAGGTATAACTTGGGTAAAAAATATTCATTCCAAGCAAGGCGATAATGCCACTTCGATGTAAGGGGTTACTTGGAGTGAAAGAACGTGCGAAAACTTTAGTGAGGATAAAGACAAGTAAAGCACAGGATACAGAAATATATAAAATGTCGATAGGCGTTGCATTTAAACTACTGAAGATTTTAAGTGGCGGGAAAGCAAGGAATCAGTAACGGCAAAAAAATATACTAATATAATGGAACTTAAGGCTGTATCTAGTTAGTTCAATAGCAAAACTGTGAGACCTAGCTGCCAATCTAGTAGAAGTTTCGAAAGTACTTAAACAAGGACAGAAGAAAGCGCGATCTTTTGGGAAGATTATCCACAAATCAGAATCATTTGTTAAATGTCTTATTCGAAAATTGGAAACTTCCAATAAAAATTTAAACATGATTGAATATAACAGAACTTTCTTCAATGGATTCTTGCCAGACAAATATATATTATACACTGATATATATTTTGGAGGCATATCGATTTTCTTGCGTATATAAGAGTTTTCAATTTTAAATACAACGCAAAAAGGCCACATTTTTCATTTAGTTAGCCATTTAGTCTGTTCCCTACATAGAATTCTTTGAAAATGGATACTTGTTTAACTTGAACTTTCCTGTGACATATTGCTCATTGACGTTTTTGAAAATCATGCAGCAAAAATGTTGATACAAATATTAAAAAAAATTCTGGATAAAATATCTAGAAAATATTTTATAAATCACACAATAATTTGTGTGTAAATATTTCAATCAAAATTGCATTAAAGTTAGTTACAATTGCATGGATAATAATGAACAAATAATTAAAAATATATAACGACAAAATACAAAATGACAAAAATATAAATGAAAATAAAACAAAAAAAGTAGTTGTAGAAGTATAAAACCCAAAAAAGAAAGAAAAATATCAAAAGCAGCTCAAAGAACAAGAAGATATACAACTGGGCAACTGTGAATGAATTTAAATTTATTCGATTGATTCATATTTTACGACTTATCAACGCTTGACAGGTTATTTAAAGGTTATTTAAAGCCAGAAACTAAAAATGTTTTTTAATATAATAATGATTTCATGATACATGTCTTATTATCGGGCGATAGAAGTTGTTGATTCATACATTCCCCAAGAGTATTTACGATTAATTGAAAATAAAGAACCCAACCAGAATTGAAACTCGGCTCTACGATTAAAATTTCCAGACCATTATCCATTGTACTACTGGCACTTGGTATACCCAAGTGGTCACACATCGAGACACAGACAGGGCTCACCGTTGCTTAACTTCGCTGATCGTATGGCAACTAGTGTTTCAATATCGTCGTAAGCCTGGACACGATTTAAAGAAAGATAAGTAAACAATTTGCATTAAAATACAAAAGATATGAAAAATAATATCATGATGTCAAAAGAGATATTACGAACTAAGAATGAAGGAGA
>CAHIKZ030000916.1:485000-522500 GCA_903632075.3 Acanthosepion pharaonis | reverse complement strand
ACAGAAGGACAATGCACTATACGAACTAAGAGAGAAAAACTGACTTTCAAATGTAGCAGACCTTACCGGCTTAAATTTGGCCATGACATGATAAAATTATTTATTAGTACTTCCCAAAAATTTCAACGCACTTTGCTTACAAACGGGTTTGCTCTCATTTCATTTTGACCTGACGACACCCGCAATAAAATGGTGAAACTTATTGCCTGAATACTACTACTACTATTACTACTACAGATAATAATAATAATAATAAAAAAAATAATAATAACAATATATATATATATATATATATATATATATATATATATATATATATATATATATATTTGGTTGAATAATCTAGACATATTATGCCTATTTTTATGTTAATCCTCTCAAATTCTCGGTCAATTTCATAATGTTATTAAACAGATTAAGAAAGACGACATAATTTTGGTCATTTCTTTTATTTTCCCAAGTAATTTCAATCTCATCCAATAACAACTTCAGAGGTGAATTGATAAGTCATTTAAAAAAAATCGAAGTTGAGTAATTTAAAAAATCAATAATAAATAAATATAAATTAAGTTGCCTCCGTTACATATTCTTAATTTTTAAATTGTCTATAATGGAGCGCGTTTCATGCGCATTTACAAAATAATCGCAACTATCAATTACAAGAAATTTCTCCTTAGCAATTCCCTTGAAAGAGACTAAAGGTAGTTGGGAAAATAAAAGAAATTGCCAAAACTACGACGTCTTTCTTAATCAATTTAATGAGAACATTAAGAAATTTATCCGTGAATTTGTGAGAATTAAAATACGTATGCTCTAATGAAAATAGGTTGCTTAAATATATTCACATACACAAACACACACAGGCACACACATACACAAACACACACAGGCACACACATACACACACACACACAGGCACACCCACACACACACACACACACACACACACACACACACACACACACACACATATATATATATATATATATATATATATATATATATATATATATATATATATATATATATTATAATAGTTTACAATAAAAACATTTTACATCGCTACAAAATGATATTCTGCTTCAGTACTAAGATTGACTTGCTCTGGTGATGGTAGATAAACTCCCCAAAATATGTAAGGATTTATTTTTAAATTTACCTAAAAAATCAATTTCAAGTTATTTTTCAAGTTATCTACCATCGCCCGGGGGAGGACAATCTTAGTACGGAAGCATGATAGCTTTTGTGTAGCGATGTAAAATGTTTTTTTTTTTTCTCGTAATCTATTATAATAAAAATATTAAAATAATATTTTGTTCTACTTTGTATTGAGCACTTTTTCAAAAAAATTAAATGCAACGAACTGTAGATTTTTACTCCGTTGTTCTTTCTCTCATTTGTATCTCTCTCTTTATATATATATATATATATATATATATATATATATATATATATATATATATATATATATAATGCAAGAAACGAGTCGACCATTTGTTTTGCCTCAAGTAAGCATAGAAATATACTTTAGTAAATATTTGCAATCTAAATTTACTGTGAGTCTTTGTATGATAATTATCGTGCGTCGCAGAGTTCCTCAATGTGTTACCCTTAGCCACGCTAGTAAAAGTTTAAGCTTATTTAATAACTCAAAATATCATTTGATCATGTAACTGAACGTAACTGATAAATCTGTCTTGAAGTCTTTTGTAATGATTCTATTCAAATATATTCTTCCGTGTAAATCTACATGAATATCTTCAAATAGAAACCTAACCACATACGCTAATATACTCTATATATAATCTATATATTTTATTACTACGCAAATGCCACATTCGCATATTATCCGTAACTCGAGCGCATATAGGCAAAATGAAATAATACGCATCGGATTATTTCTTTGTAGACCAGACGCTTATTGTCAGAAACATGGCTACTTTACAGAACCATACGTCGACGGAAAATCCGAAAAAGGTCAGGAAATCTTAGGAAATGGATGCCCTTTGCAGAAGAACAGGTGGCGCGGTCATGCAGACAAAAAAGTCAGTTTTTGAGCGTCATTTTCCTTTTCGAGAAACGGGCGCGGGAATGGTCGACTATTTGGTAAACTCGAAGAAATTCATTTCAATTACGTTCTTTGTAGCCGGTGAATGCAATATTCATGGGTGAACTGCTTATGATCGACACACGGTCACGTGACCACCGATTTTGTGACGCAGCCAAACGAACTGAACTTTGTCACAGCGTTTTAGTTCCAAATTGGAGACTCGTACGAGGCAAGTGGATGAAGATTGTGCACGCAAGCACTGTGTACATAGGCACGCATCAAATGAAACGAATCCCTTGTGTTGTTGAAAAGTTCGCGCTCCGACCAAGAAACATTAAAATAAAATTCTGACGTTTCGATTCAGTCAGACTTTCGATAATGGATCGTGTTAAGAAATTTTTGACTTATCATATAAGCACACATGTGTATTCTTCATCAATTTTAATTTTAGTAGTAAGATAATGATATGTAAAAACTAATATAGCCTCATTATAATATTATGATAATATAAAATGCATTCATTTTTTTATACATGTTTCATTGAATAGAGTAAGGAAGGAAAATTAATTGTATAATATCTTTATTCGGGTTTTCTAATGTTCTTCCTTTTACGAATAGGTTATTTTGCTAGTCTCAATAAAATAGACACCAAGACTATTTTTCCGGTACGGGAAAATACATAAACGTGTTTTTGGTTGGGGAAGAGTGGAAGAAGCCGCTAGTGATTATGCTACCAAACACTTTCGGGTAATTCATTAGTCATTTCATTGTTATATTTTCCAGTATTTGTGTTTAATATTTATTGTGCGCAAAAGCACTACTAATTCTAAGCAGTCTGTATATATATATATATATATATATATATATATATATATATATATATATATATATATATATTCTTCCAAGGAATTCACCACGACACGAATGAAAGCCGCCGATCATTCGGAAAATACATTTTTCAGTGTGTCAAGGGAATTTGAAATTCGCAATCGCTCCCCAAGGCCCGCATTTATATCCTTTTCAGGTGAAACTCGTTTGAATTCAGAGTTTTCCTTGGCCTGTATTGGTTCGTAACCAAGGCTATCGAAACTAATCTGTTCTTTTATTTAGTCATATCTCTTATGTAACTATATCTGTCTGGGGGGAGGAGGAAAAGAAATGGATTTATACCTTTCAATTTTAGCATGTAATGAATTCGGCTGCAATTCGAACTCAGCTCTCCGGAAAATAAACCCAATCCATTACTCCACCGTAGCTCCAGTATTCCACCGTGCCTCCATTGTATATGTATGTCAGTGTGTGTGTGAATGAATGTGTATTCTACAAATATATATTTTAAGCTATGCCTTATTAATGCTATATTTAAGTGACCGATATCAGGTACAGATCGTATGCAAATAAAAGAGTGTATATATGCATGTGTGTGTTTGTTTTTGAGTGTGTATGTGTGTGGCATCAAGCAGTTTGACAACCGGAATTGGATTAGCTGCCTTGTTCATCAATAGTTTTATCACGTATTTCTTAGTACAAGTAGTTTTGAATTCTGATAAAACATTTAACTTTTTTCGAATCATGTATTTTAAATACATACAACATTTATGAACAGTTTCTGCAAATTCATAAAAACCTTTGCTAATAGAAAAGATGGTTTCAAACCATATACTTAATTACTTAAGTAAAGAAATAATGACTTTACCAATACCACATATACATTATTTTTTTTACTTTCCACCCAGGGTCATGTGCAATCCTATTATTACAACAGTACTGCTCCCTCTGTGAACGGATGGGTTGCCTGAAAGCTCTCTTTCTTTTTTCATCTCTTTTTTTTTTTTTAAGCATTACTCATTATAGGGGGTTGCAGAAGATTTGAAGCGAGAGCAGATAGGAGTGATAGAGGAAAGGATGAGAAGAGGGATAGTGGATAGATCAAGGTAACTGGAGATGTCGAATGACATTACATTTGAATAGTTGGAGATTATAGCTATCAGGGAAACCGTACTTGAGAAGAGTGTTCCAAAGGCGAGAGGTGCGAGACATGAAGCTATTGGAATAGAAGAGACGGTTACATTTAGTAGTTTCTACAGTGTAAGGGTGAGAGCGGGATGCCAGCCTCGTACGGCGCTTGAATTCATGAAATCTGGGAACCAGTGAAAGCAGCTCATCGGAGCAATTACCATGAAAGTATTTGTAAAAAAGACATAGAGAGCCGACATTGCGTCTGTGAGAGAGCAACTGCAGACGAAATGCCAGATCAGGGCCAATTATATTACATATCCGCCTCTGGATCTTGTCAAGAACTCCAAGGTAAACAGAAGGTGCACCAGACCATATATGGCAGAAATACTCCATGCAAGGGCGAATGGTTGATTTGTATATTTAAATTATCGATTCTGGGGAGAAAATTTTCCTGGCGCGGGACAGAGAGCCAACTTTCCTCGCGGTGGACGAAGCAATTGACTCAATTTATTTCTTCCATCTCAGGTCAGCAGTGAACGTGAGACCGACAGCCGCAAATTGGTGCTCTCGAGAAGTTGAGCGTCAGACATTCTAATGGGGATGGGGCAGGAAATGATCTCTATGGTGATTAATAGAAAGTAGTTTAGTTTTTGAGGCGTTAAAGTTGACCAGCCAATTCTTGCCCCGATTAACAACCGATTGTGTGTCCATTTCAAGACGACCGGCCAGGTTAGTTTTGTCAGCGACACTAGATTTGTTTTTGAGGCAGGAGTAAATTGTAGTGTCTTCCGCGTAGATGCCAACTTGGGAATCTATGGCGTCAGGAAGGTCGTTGATGAAAATAAGGAATAGAGTGGGGCCAAGAATGGAGCCTTGAGGAACACCTGCATTCGTGGGATAGGAACTAGAGGAGAATCCTTTGAGAACGACCTTCAATTCACGGTTTGACAGGAATGATTGTATTAGGTCAAACAATCGACCTGTAATACCATAGCCCTGGAGCTTGCGAAGAAGGCCGGCATGCCAAATCCTATCAAACGCTTTGGAGATGTCTAGGGCCACGGCACGATCCTCACCGTTGTTTTGAAGGGCTTGGTAGACGGTTTCAGTGATGGCCGTATGCATATCAGCTGTAGATCGGACGTAGCGGAAACCATATTGCTTGTCTGAGAGCAGGTCGTGCGAGGTAAGGTGGTTAACCACTTCGGCGTTGATAAGGGCTTCGAAGACTTTGCCGAAGAGGGGTAGGAGACTAATAGGACGGTAATTAGAGGGGTCAGAGGGGTCCCCAGAGTTCTTAAAGACATGAACAATGGATGAGGACTTCCAGCAGTCAGGAAAACAAGATTCATTTAGGCAGTAGTTATATAGGGTGGGCGCTAGCTCAGACACGCATTTCTTCAAGACAATGGCTGGTATGCCATCTCCACCACTAGCCCTGTGGAGGTCTAAATTGGAGATAATGCCCAATACCAATGACGGGCTTATGTTTAACCCGCTCAATAGTGCCTCAGTTCTTAGAGGGAAGTCTGGTATGGCTACACCGAAGGAGTCGATCTTTGGACACGTTGTCTGTCCGTCTTGTCGATGGATGTCATCAGTTTATCGTACCAATTGTATTATTATTTTTTTATTATTATTTTTCTTCTTTATTAACTTTTTAATACATTTAGTATATATTTTCATAAATTAAATTGAAATTTCACTGATGATTGCATGGTTAGTCATTAGTTTTTCTCGGGTTTGTTTTTTCGCAGTTTATGTCGTATAATGCACTACCATATATATATATATATATATATATATATATATATATATATATGTATATATATATATATTAATTTTAAGACAAAACAGCCCATTTTAAGGTTCCATTAGTTATAATTTACTTCACCAGAGATTTTTACTTTTTACTGGATCTTCAGACTTCATTTTCAAGGGTGAAAAATGTATTTAAAATTTACACTTTTGAAGGGCAGTATTAAGCTCATATACGGTGACATAGAAGGTGGTGAGGGTTAGTGTGAGAGACATGGTCGAATTCAGAGAGGGAAGGGAGAGTTTCAAAACTTATTTTTATTTTATTACAATACTCAATATTGTGGAGGAGGGCGTAAACATCATTGACCTATTTAATCGGTCAACTCAGCGGAAATGATATGTGAAAAAAGAAGAAAAGAAAAAGAAAAAAGGGGAAGTAAAGATAAGAAATAAGAGATGATCGTATGGTTTATATATATATATATATATATATATATATATATATATATATATATATATATATATGGGAAATAAAGCAATATTTTTTTAAAATCCACATTACAACTAAAAACTTTTGCGGTACCTCTCTTCTTTCTAATATATATATATATATATATATATATATATATATATATATAGAGAGAGAGAGAGAGAGATAGATAGATAGATAGATAGATAGATAGATAGAGAACAAGCATCCTGCCGGGCCAATAAATATTCAGTGCTGATTTTGTCAACCATTTTCCCATATCTATACCGCTGAATTTTAAAAACCCTCGTCAAGATTTCACCCCCTCCTCGTGTCTTTTGAACAGGAATAAAAATGTGTCTTTTCTTTCCTGTTAAGTATTGATTTCCAGTTCCATCTGACGTACTTTTTCTCCCTTTCGCGACAGAGTTTTAATCACATTATCTCCGTACTTGTGGTGAATTGTGTTTTAGTCATACTATCTCTGTGCTTCGGCTGAATTGATTTTTAAAGTTCAGGACATAGATGTTTATGGCTCTCCACAAGTTCCCATGGCAGTTCTTAAAGTGGTTTCCCCATGTATTTTTGGTGGTGTTGAATTTAGTATTTTCATTTTCCTTGGTTCTCTTGAAAGTCTACAAACGCAGTCTCCTCTACTAATTTACACGTACCTTCTTGTGGCGGGTGGAAAAATGATAGATTATTGTTTTTTTCAATGATATTAGCGTGAAGCTTTCACTGACTCTTTCAAACAGAATACCTGTAAAATTTGTCAGAGTCTTTTTCATATCTGTCTGCATATGATCAAACATTAGGCTGAGTTTAAAATGTAACAGTTCTCTTACTGACACAGCTTTGGTTGTTGAGTCAGTACGCGCTACGATAGAAATGTAAATACAGGATGTCCCAAAAAATTTGACATCATTTTAAAAGCAATTATCTTGATAAATACTGAGTGTAACTCATTGAAATTGAACAGTTTAGGTGTTGAACATCATAAGATTATTATGAGACCGATGTCATAAGTAGTCAATATGTGCACCGCCTGTGACACGGCACACGTCATGACGGTAGTTAAGCTCAAACATACAGTAGCATTTCTCCAATAACATTATCCAATGCTAAAGTGATTCTCTATTTGAGTTCATCAAGGCTAGCAGGAAGAGGGAAGACATAGACCAGTCCCTTCACATATCCCCATAAAAGGAAATCATACGGGGAAAGGTCCGGTGACCGCGGCGGCAATTTCATCAGAAAACTGTCTTTATCTCTACCACACCCGATCCATCTTTCTAGCAGATTCTCATTGAGATAAGCACGTACTGTCCTCTTCCATTAAATATAAAATCTTGATGTGTTTCTCTACATTCTTTGAAAATTTGAGGGTATTTAAACAAGAATTGCCAAAATTATTGGCCTGCGAAATGATGTCAGATGTTTGGGACACCCTGTATATTCGTCTGAAATTATGCAAATCACTTTAATCGCAATAACTCAAATTTTGCTTGTTGAGTCATTACGTGCTATAAGAGAATTGTAAATATATTTAAAGTCAAAGGTATTATTTTAGTTTCCTTAATGCTTTCTCTGATTTTTGTTCTACCGATATAATCTTGAACAATAGTTAAATAGGAATGACATAATGTCTACTTTTCTTTAGAAATTGCTTACGAGTGAATTGAACTGTGCTTCTCGCAACTACCAAGGCAAACATAATGGAAAGCATCAATATATTGGAAATAGGTTTGGCATAAGGCACCCAGTGAGGATCGAACTCAATACGCAGTAGTAGCGATTAGCAGGGTCAGCTAGCTAACATATACCTTACAACGGAGCACCCAGTTGCTTCCTAAACAAACCATAATTTGGTAGAAATCAACAAGAACAGGGTAATTAGTATTGATTAATTATGGTCAACCATAATTCATAAAGTTCGTGTGCACTTTAAAAAAATTGTAACTTTATTTTTATTTGCGATAGAAATAATTTGTAAAAATGATTAGAAAGAAGTAAATCTATATGTTTTATGGTTTTATTGAAATTTTATTTAAGTTTCCACATGTCCGCCATCATTAGCAGTAAAAGGGCAATACGATTGTGCAGTTCACAGAAAACATCTGCCAACTGATTTACAATAATGCCTGAAATCACATTAGTTATTTTAGCTATACTTAAAACTAGGTACATTAAACTTTATAACATTTTTTACAGATTATTTCTATCGCAAATACAAATAAAATTATAATTTTTTAAAGTGCACGCGAACTTTATGGACGCCCTGTATATCATTAAGGTGCATCCACATCGAGACATTGATAAATTCTAACAAATATTATTGAGCGTAATTTACGACCTATAGGGTGGTATCGTTAAGGCTAATGAGAATATAAGGTGTTTCTTTATAATGAACAAGAGAAACCTGTGCTGAAATTTATAAAATCTTTCAGGAAAATAGCTTTCTCAAATCAACTATTAACGTTTTTTTACAGAATTAATGTGGATGTACTTCCTAATCTTTTATTCGATGTAATCTACAACAGCAACATCTTGAATATGCCATTATTTTCTCTTCAGTTTATGCTTGCTGTTCATTTTAATTGTACATTACTTGAATTATTTACATTATTCGGACTGTCATCCTCCTGTTCGTTGCCATATTCACAATGTTTCGGCCGCTGTACGCTTCGGCCTTCTTCAGATGACTGGAATTTCAAACCGAACCCTTTATTTCGTCCACTGGAGTAGATTCTTCTAGTTCCACGTGCCATAGCTTTTAAGGATGTCTCAGTTGTTGCCCTTTAAGTCAACACTCATTGTTTTGGCCTGGTATTGAACACACAACTCTTAGTTTCTGGATCTAAGCAACGTCTTTATCCACTGGGAAATGTATCCTTGAGAACATTTGTGTATGAATTTTTGGGACTTATAAGCCTTATGTCTCAGCAATCATTTTTTACCCGTGCTGATGTTTCAATTTTTGTTATTATTATTTATTCCAGAGCTTACATTGCAATTTTTTTGTTGATATTCATTACTTTTATCTAGCACTCCTTATTACTGGATCCCATATTGTATTCATTTCTATGATTGGTCGGCTCAGGATATTTTTATGGCCGAGCATATATGTTGATTCCTGAAGTTTCCGATGGACGTAATAAAGTGTTCGGTTCGAAATTGCAATCACTTGAAGAAAGCCGGGCGTACAACGGCCAAAATGCTGTGTATATGGCATTGGATATAAGGATAACAGTTCGAATAATGTAAATAATGCAATTTTAATACCTCATCTCAGAGATATAGGCAATTAGTTGTAGATGTTGCTGAAAGGCATAAAGAGATGTGATATCTGTTATTTGGTACCGTACATTTATTGCTGATTATGCAGCACCAGCCGATGCCGTTCAAAGAAGGATGGCCATTGTTAAGTCCTAGCATTCATTAGAAACCATACTTAACTACAAATCTGTTAAAGGCTTTGCATACAGCTGACAGCTTAGATATTTCTGAACGAATTTGTTGTCATGCATGATATCCAAATAATAGTCTTGATCTGGCGAGTTTATTTAATAATATGACCCGAGTTCTTAGGTTAATGTTTTGGTTTTTACCAACCTGTTGCCTTAGGCATTATTACCTCTACTGCAGCCAAATTTTATGTTCAATATACTTATCGCCTTTGTCATAATTTATCTACACTAGATATTTAAAACGTTTAATATTTATTAATCCCACATTCTGAATGTTTATTTTGGATCAGGAAATGTATCATCTCTGCATAGATTCTAATTCCAGAATGTCTAATTCTAAACCGAAACTGTTTATATTTACTTCGCAATAATAGTCATTGTGACAATACAGTCAGTCACTTCTGTCAATGATTAACGTAAGAACAAAGTGGGTATCTGATTGACTGGACTAGTCTATCTGTAATATTTTCTATATTAACCACCGTATATTCAAGCTCACAAGATGCACTTTGTTTTCCTAAAAAATACACTGAAACTTACGTGTGTGTCTTCAAAGACGAAGGGAAAGAAAAGCCCAGGCTCAAATAAGCTTGGTAGGTCACCTAATTGTCACCTTTTATATGATGTAACCTCAGTACTAGTATTTCAAGACTATAAACCTTCCTGGAGCCGAGTCACAAGATTAAACATGCTCTGTTTGTTAGAAGCTGAGGGTGCCTTTCTGCTGTTGATTATTATGTCATTGCCATACAGCAACAACAAAAAAAATCGGACAAATGATTAATATAAACAATACCTGGCGCCAGTATGGGGAGGGGCGCATGGTGAATGACTTTTTTTCTTAGAAATTTCTTTCCAATATTAGGGTGCGTCTTCCAAGCCGCAGCTTTTTGTAAGCGAGAAAATACGGTACACAGACAATATCTTCTGACCCTTTCGTCACACTTGAAAGTATTATTAGTTACTGATAATAGAGATAGTATTAAAGCATGAGACTAAAAGCACAGTGCTTAGGAATATGAAGAAATCTTGAAATACTAAGCAAATAATAGACGAGCAGCCATTTTCTTCAGGAATATGAAGGTCAATGGCGAAATTAGCTGTTAGAATACAGAAAACATTCGGCATTTATTAACTGAAGAGTTAGTTTTACGGTCATTTGAAAATCATAAAATCTTTTTCAGTATTTTTTTCAGGACTCTCTAGTTCAATGTTATCCTTCTTTCTAATACTGATGGGCCTATCCATTCAAATCATTTGTTTAAGATATTGTGGACTGTCAACATTTTGATTATATTCATATTTTCAATTCTAATTTTATGTGACATATGTTCTTTATTGTTTCAGTCAGAAATCTCAAAGTGTTTTTATTATTTGTTAAATATCTTCAGGATGTTGCACCAGTTTATTGGTTCGAATAAAAGATTGCTTTCTTTAAGATTTATTCGCTTGAAGAGGACACTAAGAATTTTTTAAAAAATTGATAATTTGTTTAAGACCGCAAAACACCATCCTTGTCTAACATAATTATAACCAATAATTAATTGTTAATAATAATGATTAAATCCCAATATGAGCGTGTGCTTGGGGAAATTAATTTCCAATATATATATATATATATATATATAAAATTAAGTAATTCATCGAGTCTAAAAGAAGCTTCAACAGAATACAGAAAGCATTGGACGGACGTATCATCCTATATTTGGAACTCATCAGCAGTACGCATCCAGAGAATTGAAACCCGGACAATTACGTTATCAGGTAACGTCATACCATCTGTTCCAAATGGCTTCGTTCACGGAGAGGTGTCGAATAAGAGTCGATATAGCGCCACTCGATCACATACTCCGTGGTGGAACTTATCCGAGTTTCCCTTTTACCCATAGGACTGTGCCCTCTTATATCACACACACACACACACACACACACACACACACACACACACACACACACACTATATGTGTGTGTGTGTGTGTGTATGTATGTATGTATCTCCAACGAATTAAATAATATTTATGTTGGTCACACCACAAACTCGCTTTCACGACGCTTGGTACTACATTTGAATGAAAACTCTCACATTTCTAGGCATTTAAAACAACATGCCTGACCGCACACACAATTCCGTCAAATCCTTGTCGAAAACACAATTATACTTAAAAATGAAAACAATAAACAAAAACTAAAAATCCTTGAAGCCATATACTTCAAACAGTTGAACTCGAACTTAATCAAAATCAACTATGAAATCTCCACAAATATCCCTAAATGTATATAATTGGTAACAGAAGCCATTGGTTTATACCAACGGCTTCTCTTACTTAATACTTCTCGAATTCACTCTCGCGTGGTCATGTTTGACGTCATGAGATGCAGTGCACGTGTTTATCTTTGCTTGGAAATCATCCAGGTAAACAATAACAGACTCTCATCACTGTCTTTTCCGTATATTGTTTAATATATTGTAAAGTAATTGACATCTTTGATAATGGCTTATGTAAGCCGAAAGCTGAGATTGGATTAAAAAATATGGATCAATATTGTGATTTTCTTTCTCCGTTTAATGATAATGTTATTAAGCTTATCAGACGTTATGAAAAGAATTTACATAAAATAAATAGACAGCACTTGTTCATATTATTTAATGAAACATATATATATATATATATATATATATATATATATATATATATATATATATATATATATATATATATATATGCACCATGCATAATTAGAAAACTGAAAAGAGATGTTCATAAAAAAATATGATTTGTTTTTTTCGGTTTGTTAACCATTTGAGAATTATTTAGAGCTAAAAAAATATTTCGGGGTTGAGAATAATTCTTTAATTGCGTTCAGACGATCTGGGAGAAAGGAAGAAAGGAAGAGAAAAAAGAAAAGAAAAGAGAAAATAAATAATACGAAACCAGGTCGTAAGCGAAAACACACACACTCGACTGGCATATATCAGATGTCAAAAATATCAGGTCAAACACCTGACCTACTTCGGTGTCCACGACAAATGGAGGTTTGTTATCAATTTGGTTGAAGAAATAACATTTTAGAGACAATGAAAAAAAGAAATATTGATAAGTAACAAATGAAAAGGGTGTCATTGAGATGATAGGTAACAGATGGGGAAGTGTATCTAAGGATATGAAAACAAAGCATTAATACAAGAACCCAGACGATACCAGAATTGAAAGTACAGCCACCCAAGGTGATATCGCTTTTTGAGATAATACAGATTTTATTATCGGCCGGAAGACAATGAAATATTTTGTTGCGTTCAGACGGCCGCCGACAGGTCTAAGAAATTCTTTTCTTAGATCGTATCCAATTAGCGATAGGCTGTTTTGACAGATACCGCGTGTAAAAGAAACCGATAGCGTCATTCGATCTGGTACGAAAAGGGCAATTTAAATTTTGTTTTTTTAGCAAGGTGTTTCTTCCCCCAGAACAAAGCCACGGATTGTCCACGCCCGATTAAAGACGTCACGAAGGAAGGAGGAAAGATACCGACCAGAGTCTCATTGGCCGAGGGCGGTCACGTGATACATGAGGGAGGAGGAGAGACACCCGACCAGGACCCCATTGGCCGAGAGCGGTCACATGATGTGCGAAGGAGGAGGAAAGATGCCCGACCAGGACCCCATTGGTCGAGAGCGGTCACCTGACATACGAAGGACCAGGGGAAGCGGGTATACGCCCCCCCAGAGGCACTAAAAGTAGGAGTGAAAGTAAGTTACCGACAATGGAAAATCCATAATCAGAAATAATACGTCTTTAGAATTATCAAGAAAACCCTGGCGCCTACAGACCCACCCCAGCTTTTGACTGCCTCAATAAAAGCAGGACCCCAACCGACAGAAATCAGTTGGAGTTGCAGTTGCGCCTCGGATGAAGAGGGAGTTTGAGCGCGGGCTGCGGGCCCGGTTCATTCGCCCCTTTGCGGGCAAGAAAGGCCGGTCCGTTTGGCCTAAGTGGAGAAGTTGCAGTTGCGCCGCGGATGAAGTTGGGGTTGCAGCGCGGACGGCGGGCCCTGTTCATTAGTCCCCTTTGCGGCAAGAGAAGCCGAAGTGAAGCAGCCGTTTGGCCTAAGTGGAAACGGACGGAACCGAACCAAGCCCTAAGAAGAGAAATTCGTCAACCAAGTCGAAGTGAAGAAATTCGCCCAACCCAAGCCGAAGTGAATAAATTCGTCCAACCCAAGCCGAAGTGAATAAGCTCGTCCAACCGAAGCCGAAGAGAAGAAATTAATTCGCGCACTGACGGCAGAGATGAGAGAACAATAATTCAGACTCTGATGAGAGAGTTAGTTGCAGCCACGGACGGCGAGAGAAATCAGCCGTGAACGACAGGTAGAGATCAGCGCCCAGTGTTGAAACCAAACCACACCCCGAAATGCAAATTTCTAGAGCAAGCAACTCGAAGCCTTAAAGTTGTATGGTAGAAGCGTGGTGCCACGGTCCACAGAACGGGTCGGGAGGTAGGAATAATCTTGTAACGAACAATTAGATATAAAAAGTTGTTACCTTTTTTTTTCAATATTTTTTGACCGTGTGAGTTTTATTTATCTTGTGTGTTATCACCCCGTTGGACTCAGCTTGCATACGGTCCCAATCCTGTTTGATCCCGTCTGTCTAAGATCTAATCACAACGTGGGTAGACAGACCGGAGATCAGTGTAGTTACCCTGGTAACCAGGCGTTGGAAGCGGGTTGGGAACAACGAGGCTGGTATTCATCTAGCCAAAGGGTTAGAACGTCACACTTGGAGCAGCGAGGAGCGAACAGATGACGCCGCGGCAAAGACGTCACAACTGGTGTCGTGACCATAGGATCAGAACCCTGGACCACGTCACGTCACAGTTGGCGTCGCGAACGGGATCGAACGACACAGTCGACGCTGCGACCAGGGGGACGACGTCACACACACACACACACACACACACACACACACATATATATATATATATATATATATATATATATATATATATATATATATATACAGCACTATTCTTATAACAGTCATGTTTGTTTTATTGTACAATATACTATATGTGTGTGTGTGTGAGAGAGAGAGTGTTTGTGTATGTGTGTAAACTCATTTATATCTATAAATAGACAATATGAATAAAAACAAAAGGAAACATCTTAGCCGACGCGTTTTGGTCCTCTGAGGGATTTTATCAAGGCAAATGCGATGATTTTATTTTCCAATGTGTATTTATATATATGATTAAAAATTATAATGTTTGTTTCGAATATGTTTTTAAAGGAACACTAATAAATTGTTATCTGGCTAACTGAAAATTCAGGCACGTTATTAAAATAAAACAGTTGTATCCATAACCTCATGTTATTCAAAACATATAGCACTAATATATATTAGTCAAAAACTGAAATAATATATATATATATATATATATATATATATATATATATATATATATTAAGAAATCACTAACTCACTTTTGTTTATTAAACATTAAATTGTATCACTTCGTGTCCTCCATAACTTGCTTGGCGTTTCATGTACCTGATGAATATTTATGAGCATTCAGATACCAAAACATTTTTTAAAATGCAATGCGGAGAACCGAGTTCGAATTCAAGTTGAATCCATTATATTCACTTACGCGCTAATACCCTTGATACACTTGAAAAAGTTATGAATCCTCTTCTCGCCCAGCTGTGGATAAATAGCAGGAGAAACCGGGTTCTTTAGCCTTGGATGGCAACTGGTCTACCGCAGAAAGAAATGGCAAACTACTGCGGGAAAAATCTGCCTCGTCAGTCACCTATCGAAAGATTCATAATCGCCTAAGCGTGTATAATGTATGGCATCTAACTGGCTGATATAAATATTGTTACAAAATAAAATTGTCGCATTTGTCTTCTTAATGTCCCTGAGAGGACATTATCAAAATATTTTTGACGGAACGCGTCGGCGAAGAAAAGTTTTCTTTTTGTATTTGTTCATATATATATATATATATATATATATATATATTTTGAAATGTATGCAAACATAGATTTTCCTGCTAAATCTGAAAAGTATAGCCTTTTCGTGTAACTTTGTCGTTTCTTCACTTTTTCGGTAAATTACTTGTGTGTTTACCACTGAAAACCATGATTGATTTTTGGTCATCATGTAAAATCTAGTGTTTTGAATATCGAATCCCATCACTGACTGTTAATCTCTTTGATTTGCTTCGTTGTCTTCCTTCCCCCTATCATTAGAATCGAGTTTAAGAAAAATGATAAAACAACTAGCAGCATGGCCCGGCATTGCCCGTGCTTGATTCAAAAATCGTACGACTCATACAGCAATCGCTATCACTTGACTTAAAATATTTTTGCCCTTCCTTGCCTTTAAAGGAATGCCCTTTGCCGTGCTGATGTTGCTACATGCCTTACTTCTTGCCTATCTCACACTGCGAATTTTTCTAAGCTCTATACTAAACATTAAATCTGTTACGAAAAAAGAACTAAACAAAATGAACACAAAACGATCAGCTTTAAAAAAAGGACTCGTAACTGGAAAAACCGAATGAAAAAAGAATGTTAACAGCAAATACTTTTTCACACCCAACCCAGTTCTGCGGAATCAGAATCAACTTTGATTTTAAGCAAGCGAATGAGCCAATTGGAGTAAAGTGTCATGCAGATTTAAATTTTTCCCAGTTGTGAAGAATGCAGCTATCGATATTTTTTTGCATACTAGCATGCTAGTTAACATTCGTGTGAGTCAGCTGTTGGCTGTCACGCTGGCCAATAGAATCTTCCTGCCTATTCGTTGCAGCCAGCTATAGGTTCTCACTCGGTCCAGTAGTAAATGGCGGCGAACTACATGAAAACTGCCGTAGAAGCATGAAAAAATCGATTATTTCCACTATCGATGGGAGTTGGAAAATGCAAAGTCGGTCTTGGCCTTACCGCTAACTTGGAGCATGTGCATGTAAATTTTGGTGCAAATCCGTCGAAAATTGCGGCCGTGCATTCGTTACACACACAGACACATCCTGCCTTTTATAGATATAGATATATGAAATGTAATCAGTAGAGTAAATAATGCGAACAGATAAAAATACGAGTATAATACAAAGACAAATTTCCTGATGCTACACCAGACATTTTTACAGTTTCTGATCTTAATTGATTGAAGGTATTAAACATTAGGGTAGAGCCGATGCGTACTCCCTAAGAACTGTTTGACTGAAGGGGGTGGGGTATAAGCCTGATTGGGGCCTCCTGCGAATGCTTTTTGATCTTTGCTATCTTAATAACATAAGCTTTCTTCTACCTACATTTATATACATTACAAATTAAACTAAGCTCAAATGACTATGAAGGGAATGAACATTTTCGTGGATTTTGACGTTATCTTTTTTCCCTTTATCCAAATACGTAAATTTGTTTTTTCATGCTAAGTATCGAAATGACATTATATAAAATTCATTATTATTTTATCACTTTCACTTTTTCAGCAATAAACATCTCAAGCTGACGTTAACAATTGTCGCAAAATGTTGTTAATTTATTTAACATGGAATAACCTATTATGACATGTTTCTAATTTGTATTTAGATGCACTTTAATTTTTCTAGTTGAATTCTTCCCCTATATTACATATGATTCATTATGATACATAATTAGGTTACAACAAATATTTGTATTTTATACGAATACAATCTTATAAAGATTGAGATCTAGTAAAGTTGGGGTCCTGTATCATAGATTTGAGGTTGGAGCACGAGTCCCTAACACCGGTTCTATTTTAGGGCATTGTTCTTCTCCTGAATCTATGGGTATTTGAGCTCACTCAAAATCAGACACTGTCTCAGAAAATGGTAAACGTAAATAAGTTAAATCACAATCTTAAATACTGCTAGAAAGGCCGGATAAAATATATATATATATATATATATATATATATATATATATATATATATATATATATATATATATATTCACTATACCGTATATACTTGCTTATCACGTGACTTTTGAAAACCTAATTTTGAAGCTAATTTTAAGAGTGTAGCATCATATACAAATTAGCCTATATAATGGTGTCCCGGGCTACACCGTTGACTAAACTATATATACATTAACACTAGTCTAAATTTAGAGCTGTAATTAAAATAAACATGATTTTGAGAAAACTTATGTTTTACTTAACTCTATCCAATAATAATGCATCTAATATTTACATATTTATAAAGTATTATAAAATACGAAAATAGTGAATCTTTTCCATTGTTTACGTTTATAAGATTTTTAACTGTTTCTCGATCGGTTGTTTATGGCTATACGTGTTTAGGCAATTAGTATAGTGTTACTAACGATATTTTTATCAATCTCTTTTACTTATTTAACATAGGAGGCACGGTGGAGTAATGGATAGCGGCTCTGATTGAGGAATCGAATAGCCGAGATCAAATTCCAGTAGAATCCATTACATTCACTTAAAATTCTACCGTATGAATCCTGGGTAAATAGAAAGGATAGACTACTGGTCAACCGCAGAAAGAAATGGCAACTTACTGCGGGAAAAAATATCTGCCACGTCACGAAAGATACATAATCGCCTAAACGTGTATCACGTCTGGCAGATAACTGAGCTAGAAGTTGAGAAAAAGAGATAGAGATTAGTGATAGATTAAGGGGTTTCGAACGATATGCGAGATCACGCGTTACACGAGAGCATATGGTATTTTGTATGTAATGCTGATAGAGGCCAAAAGGAATGGTAAATATTTGATAAACTAGTTAGAAATGATGCATGGCGGAAAATAATTAATCACCCAGAAGATTACAATATTCCAAAAGCCTTTAACCCTTTGCATTCTAAAACATATATCCCACAGATATCCCCCATTACTACGCTCTGTCGCTATTTTCATGACAGACGGTCAAACGATCTTCGTTACCCATTCTATTAGATCAGTCCTTCACAGCGAAGACACTCCATACACAAAGTCGACTCATCCTCAATCCTTCGTATTTCATTGGTAAAGAAGACGTTCGACTTTTTACCCAAAACTGCTACGTCGTAGAACAGACTCCTGAATATCTGCTTCCCCGATCTGTATACACTTACCTTTTTCAAATATAGGACAAAACATTGTCTATCCTACATATCCATTCAAGCAGACGGCCGTTTTATTTATTTCGTCTGCATCTTCTTGTAGGCTCTTACAACAATCTTATTTATTAACCCTCTACTTTGGGTGCCTCTTGTGACTTGTATTAAGTGAAAAGTAGTATTAAAATTGTATCAAAACGGTCCCGGCACTTTTACAATGTAAAATTGATATGGAATACTATAGTCTTCAATCAAACAATTCCCTGTGATTCAACTGATACGCGTCCACTTCATTCTGCCAATGTCGTTTCAATTTGCTTTCTCGCAATTGTTACTGTCCGCCTCTTTCTATCTCCGTCTCTCTATTTTCCTGCATCTATCTATCTATCTATCTATCTATCTATCTATCTATCTATCTATCTATCTATCTATCATTAAATTCCTGCAGGTTTCATCTACTTTTGTCTCCTCTTGCAGGACGGCAGCGTTTTATTCGGTTTTGCATGATTCTATTCGATGACAAGTTCAACAAGAAGTTCAAAGGTCAGGAGCATATTCCAGACAAAGACAACGCAAAATAGGGCCAAGCAATTATCGACCCTACAGATAAGGGTCGGCTTTCCGGCCAATCTTTACGAAATCTGATTGATGGGGTAGGTCAAATGAGAGGTGGAGGAAAACGAGAATGGTGCCAAGCCAAATCCGTCAGAAGCGATGATGCGACACTAATTAACGAAAGCAGTGCATATCCAACCACACTAAAGGATTAGAGAGTACATATCTGAACCTTTATCGAAACACTGCTAACCTACTCGATTGTCTGTTCGTGAAGAGTGAAAACCGATGCAGGCTTGATTATTTATTTATTTATTAAGAAATGTGGGAGGAAATAAAGTAATATCAAATTTCAGACACAAACAAGCGAAAGTATATTTATTTACTTGTATACATGTACGCTCGTATGTTATATATATATATATATATATATATATATATATATATATATATATATATAAGGAATGGAACCTGTATCTTATACGCACACACACACAAACACACGTGCGTACGCACACACACGCACACACAGACACAGACACACACACACACACACACACACACACACACACACACACACACACACACACACACACACATACATATATATATATATATATATATATATATATATATATATATATATGTGTGTATATATATATATATGTATATAAATAAAAAGAAAAGAACAGCAAGATATATAATCCGGTGTTTTTATAAATATTTTAGTTTTACAAAATAGTGCTCAATGTAAATTTACAGAACATTAATATTATAAATTAAATTCGTGGCTTTTAGCTTCCATTTTTGAAACATGGTTAGAACTGTAGCGAAAAAATCATATTTTACATCAATTAATTTATTATATATATATATATATATATATATATATATATATATATATATATATATATATATATATATATGATATTGACAACTCAATGTGTTTCCCCAATAAATGTTTGAGCTGAGTGCCATAAATGCATTTAAGGCAAGCTGTCATTGCAATTGAATCGTTCAATGTCAAGAGATATAGCTTAGCATTAACAAATAAAATGAATATTCACTTATCTGTTCATACTTTGAGTGTTTTTGAATGTAAGCTTCACGAAACTCAAAGTACGGACAGATAAATTAACATTGTTTACTTATAATGCTTTATATTTCATCTTTACATATATATATATATATATATATATATATATATATATAAAAAAAGGAAAACTTATCTTAGCCGACGTGTTTCGTCCTCTAATAGACTTTATCAACGCAAATATTAGGATTTTATTTCATAAGAAGTTTTTCGAAATGTTCAAATACAGGAACACTTATCAATATTTATTCCACTGACTGAAATGTCACTCTAAATTATGGAGGGTGCTAAGAGAGGTAAATTAATGTAAATTAGGGAAGATGTTAAGAGACGTAATTTAACTCAAAGTATGGAGGATGTTAAATGACGTCATTTAATCTCTACAAAATGAGTATTTTTAGTTTGTTTTCTTTTAGTTCTGGAAAATGGAAAGTGTATCTATCCACAGGTGTACTAGACCAAGACTAAAATTTGAAAACAAGCGAATTGGATCCTGAGATTTCTGGAAGATCATCAATCAAATTATGAATAGAGGCAGCGTCTGTGCCCACAATTATAGATTGCCCGAGGTCGTATCTTCGTCGACAGATAAGACGAAACACTTCGCCAAAATTTGGGCCTCCAACTCAACTTTAGAAGACACTGGGCATCCCCTTTTCCGACTGCACCTTTCTCGCTGAGCATAATCTCAGTTGTATTTTTATCACAGCCCAAGAAGACTTGTCAATAGACCTGCCCTAAATAAACTATTGGTACAGAAAAATCGCAGTGATTGTCTTTAAGAATATCAAACCGCAATTAAAGCTGATCTTAGTGAAGTTATTTAATCGCTGCTGCTAAGTTTGTAGAAAGTTTCAATCGTATGCCTGGTTTCTCAGTATGGACCCATCAGTCTCTTCAGTGGCATTAGAAAAATTTTTTGAGGCTATATATAATAAAAAGAGTATTGTTGAGCACTTAGATAAGAACAGCTTCTTGAGTGATAAGCAGTACGCGTTTCGATTGGCCCGATCCATTGCTAATATCCTAATTACCATTCCTCTCAGAATCAATGAGACATTAGACAACAAATACACACCAAGGACTATAGTATTAGATATTTCGAAAGCCTTTGACAAGATGTATCACAAAAGACTGCTGCTGAAGTTCTCTAGCTAAGGAATCACTGGTTTAGTTTTTTTTTTTTTTCAGTAATAAAGTCTTTCCTAAAGGTTAGGTGCTTGAAGGTTTACCCCAGGTGTCAATTCTCGGTCGAACCATCTTTTTACTTTATATAAATACCTAAGTGTATACTCAGAGCATTTGTGAATATATATGCCGATGATACAATGATTTCCGGGAGGATCGCCAAAGATCATAATGACCAGAGATTGGCAGCTGATCTCTCTTTCGATCTAGCTTCAACATCACAGTGAGGGAAAATATGGTTGGCTACATTTAATGCCTCGAAAACCAAAATTATATCAGGTAAAAGGTAAATTATATTATCACCGATCGGACCCCTAACTACCACCAGTTCTTATGAATGGAGACCCTGTGTCTTCATTGACTATTGGTTATGAAACTCCCCCATACCTAACTGGAACTCGTACATACAATGCATCGCTAAAGCAGCTGGTAAATGGTTGGTTCCGTGTATAGTTCCAATAACTTCTTGGATCTTCGTGCTATCCTCTATCTTTACAAAAGCCAAAACAGGTCGAAAATGGAGTAATGCTGTCATATTCGGGCAGGAACTTCCCAGTCTTCAAGTTCCAGCCTCGACGGAGCCCAAAAGCGTATCCGCGTCCTTATGAATGGCAAATTATTTCCCACCCTGCAACACCATCTCTCACGAACAAGTGTAGCAAGCCTCACACTGATCTATCTATACTTCCAAGGAAACTAGTCAGACGAACTGTATACCTTAGTTCCGCCAGGTCGAACCTTCACGGCTAAGGTCCACCATTCAAATTATATCACCCACTCACCTGAATCCCTCCGTATTGCATTGCTAAGAAGTAAGGTTCAATTGAATAGCGTTTTAACGCGAACAACTGCTCCATGGAAACGACTCCCAAGATCACAGAGGATTGACCGTTATCTTCCCACCTACCCTGTTACTCTATAATCCTCTACTGTGAGTGCTCCTGAGCCCTGCAGAGTGTGAATCTCAATGTAATATATATACGGCAATTATGGTGCATTGCTTTTTCATTTTTGTTTTACCCAGAGTGAGTTGATTAAGTCAATTAGAAAAGAGATTAGGTCTCTTCATTTTACTTTAACTGGATTAAAACACTTTAATTCCACATTGCCAAACTAATTCCAAATGTAAAACGTTACAATGACCCTCCACTCAAAAATATCGAGACATTCGAATTACAATAAATAAATAAATAAAATAAATTAAATAAAACGGGACTCTGTTGCTTAGCGCGAAATATTTTTCTTTCTTTCTATCTACAGTCAAGGCCGAAATTATTCTTGCCATATATTTTCAATAGGATTCCAGTTAGGGATAATTGAAAGCCATGGCAGAGCTCTTTTTCTGCGGTCACACAGTCACTTATTTAGACATATGTTTTGGATAATTATCTTGTTTAAAAGTAAATCGCTGATCTAGATGAAGATTTTGCGCTGATAGTTGTAGATTTTCATCCAGAATTTTGATATCGTCTGTAGATTTCATTATTATTCTTGTTGCAATTGATTGTCCAGTCCCCCTTGTGTTAAAACAGACACAAAACATCATCGATCCGCCTCCATGTTCTAATGTTGCCACTGTGTTCTTTGGGTGGGGTGAAGCGTCACCTTTCTTGCGCCAAATCTTCTGTACATCATTATGTCTAAAAAACTCAATTTTTGTTTCGTCATTCCATAGTACTTTTCCCTAAAACCAATATTCTTTGTCCTAGAACATTCTGGCAAAATTAAACCCGACAACAATTTAACTTGGTTTGTGAAAAGGAGTTCATTGAGGTCGGTTTCTGTATAACCCATTTCGATTTAAACACCATTGTATTGTGCTAGTTCATCCAGTGATACCCATCATATCCAAACTTTAGGCGTTGTCTTTCAAAACAACTCTTGGCTTTAAATTAACCTTGCGTCACAGTATTTTTACAGTTCTCGTTGATAATTTGACTTTTCTTTCACACCCAGCCAAATTCCCTGTCGGGCTAAACTTTTAAAACTTCTTTATAACGGACTGTGCCGTATATTTAAGGATAGCTAACCGGTTTGAAATAGCGCTATAACTATTTCCCGACTTGTGGAATAATTTTTTTTCTCAAGTCAAGGCTAAGTTCCTTTGTCTTCAACATCGTTTTGCTAACGTAAGAATGACATTGGTGACACTTTATGCTCCCCGTGATCTTCTTTGCAGGAATTATCACAAATATTCTACTGAATAAATAGTTCAGAACGCGTCAGTGATAAAATAATTATGTAAATTACTTAGATGAATCAATTTAAAAAGATATTATCTACTATACGAATAATTTTGTCTCTTTTAATTTTGCATAATTCGCTCTCAAATGTGTTGTATTTAACCTATTGTTCTGAATACTGAGTTTTATATTTCTTTCTTTATGCTTATTAACATATAAAAAACGGGCATTACATTCTGAGAAATGGATCAAGATATTCAAAATTGATGGGCGTACAGATAATCTCGTCATTAACTGTATCTATCTTGTCCTTTTCATGTCTATATCTGTTCAATACTATTTTCCTGACTTTTTATATGTATTTAACAAAATATTCTCATTATCTATCTATCTATCTATCTATCTATCTATCTATCTATCTATCTGTCTATTCTTTTTAATATTTGGAACCTGATGGTATGCTTGCAATTTTCCTAAAGAAATGAACTCCTCAACTATAACCTTTTTTCACGATACTCTACAATAAATGACTTACTGCTTCTTACTTCCAATTTGTTGAAAAATCTTCTTTAGTTCCTCTCGTTAAGAATTATTTGAAACTCTTAATCCTCTGAATTATCGTTCTATTAATCTTTTACCCCAGTTTGGTAATATACGAGAAACTCTAATCTACTCTGAATTGGTTAAACATCTCACTTAACACGGCCTTCCCTCCGATAAACAATATGGCTTTCCTTTGTCTAGGTGAACTGCCGATATATTCACTGTTATTAGTGAATTTATCATTAAATATGAAGGCGAGGTTTGGCCGTGGCTTTAGATATCTGTGACGGATTTTGATATGCTGGTTTTCTTTACCAGCTGAAGCGTTATCTTTTCTCTAACTGAATATTTAGCTTAAGCCAATCGTTCTAAACAAATCATGTAATAAAGGCTGTTCTGAACGGACACACTTCAACATTATTTCAAATTAAAGCAGTGCTCCCTAGTTCTGAATCCTTGGACGTACGTTGTTTCTTATCTTCATTAGTTCCCTACTAGATATTTATACTGATGACACAACTATTTAATCCTATCTTTAATACTAATTCCGATAGGTGTGACAAAGAAAAAAATGGTTGCTGCTCTTGAAAATGAATTCCAGTAATTGTTAACTGGCGCAAGAAATGAGCTGTAAATTTTAACACCTCCAAACTGAATATATCTTTTAATCATCATAGAGAACGAATTTTGACTTCCATCAGCATGGCCGATGATATCCCGGGGAGTAACTCATTGCACCTTGTGGATTTTATGTTTTCCATTGGTGTTAAGTGGAATGATTATATTGAATCAATTGCTAGATCTGCCGCTAAGAAAGTTGGTTCATTGTGTCGGGCTAGAAATGTTTTCCCGCCACAATCCTTTTAAAATGTAATACTCGACAGCTTTCCTGATATATAGCACGAGAATTTTGACAGAATGCAAAGGGTTTGTTGTGTTATCGGTATTTTCCCACCGCCGTAATGTGTCTTCCTACTGTCTTTGGGTAATTATTTTCATGACTTTTATTCTGATGAACTCTCTCCCTTGTTACATTGACCAGATGAATTTAAGCGTGCTATTCAATCGGCAAAAAAATCTCATCGTTTTACTGTTGAAATCGATAGATGAGACCGTAAGTCGTATTTTCTCGCTCTTCTCACCTGTGAAACTCTATTCCAGGTTCTTGATTCACTGCTCCATGCGTTCTAAAAAAAAAATGCAAAATCAATTACCATCTTCTGTCTTTCTGAACTTTGTTCTTTCATAATTCTTTCTTTCACTAAAGTCGTCTCATTCTTTTTCACTCTCTGTAACCCATTGCATCTTAGTAGCATATTTGACTTGCTTGTGTGAATTGATAAAAACATCGTTGTTCATACTTATATATCTCACTAAATTCATATCTATCTATCTATCTATCTATCTATCTATCTATCTATGTACAACGCTCTTTCCATATGTTTGTTTAAGCCCATACTCCTCATTATTTTCATATGTAGCTATCTCCACCCGATATCTATCTATCTATCTATCTATCTATCTATCTATCTATCTATCTATCTATCTATCTATCTTCTTGTTTGTAGCAATAAAATTATCAATCACAGTTTATACTAATCGATATATATCTGTATTTATATTTAGATTATGTAATGTTTAATCCAGAAAAAAATAAATGCAACGCCAACCACAATTTAATGTCTTCCGGACCTTGTACATTTATTGTCCTTCCTCACTAACGTCTTATCTTTCTTTTTCACTTTCATTAACTGCTTACGTCTTAGTGGCATTATCGCCTTGCTTGGGGTCAAATGATTAAAAAAACTATCGTTGTAGAAACATATTTATCTCAGGATTTTCATATCTATCTATCTATCTATCTATCTATCTATATATATATATATATATATATATATATATATATATATATATATAATTTCAGCTAGAATATACTTGTAAAAGGGCTCTATGAATAAAGAGAAAAGGAAAACGTTCTTAACCAACGCGTTTTGTCCTCTGAGGGATTTTTTATCAAAGTGGACGAAACGCATCGGATTCTTAGCTGTTTTCCTTTTGTGTTTATTTTTATCTATCTATCATCTATCTATCTATCTATCTATCTATCTATCTATATATATATATATATATATATATATATATGCTTGTTCGTCTTTATCAAATTGTCGATCATACGCTGCACGTATCGGTTTATATATATATATATATATATATATATATATATATATATATATATTCCCTAAAAGATGCAGCGATATGTTTTAAATTTATCAAATAAATCGTTTTTATCAAAAGTTATTTACTATCTCCTGACGAAGTCAATAAAAATATTAGAATATATGTGTATATATCTATGTATGTGTCTTTGTGTGTGTGCCTATATATATATATATATATATATATATATATATATGTATGTATATATATATATATATATTATGTAATATTTCACCTAGATATCACTTATTTCTTACGTTTACTAACTTCTTGTTTCATCTTTGTTCAAATCTTTCAGATTTCTAATAAATATCAAACACAGCTTCATATGACATAATTCATTATTTATCTTTATAAGTTGTATAAAAGATTAGGTGTAATGTTTTCTTAATAATAAATATTAATTATCACCTCTTATAGAAAGAAGGAGATAATAACAGATTTCTGAATTATTGTTTAAAGAAGGGCACACATCAGATAGGAAATTTAGAGTTTAAACATATGTGTGACATCTCAACCAAACCAAAGTATATTTTGACTCTGCAGAAAGATTTAAAATTCTGACATTTTGGAGCTGGGCGTAACTCAGACATTTTTTAAAAAATTAGAATGCATATCAATTGATAATATTCTGATAATTATCCTCGTAAACCTTTTTCTTACATTAAGAAAAATTCGTAGAAATCAAGAAAATTAATTCAATGATGTAAACAACACGAAATAACACTTTTTATAACGAAGACAACATACATCGATAAAGTGGCAAACGAAACAAAGCAGAACAAAGAAGGTGACGTGCGATGCATTCTCCCCTGACCACAATAAGTTAGAGTTTAAGGTTTGATTTAGTTTCACTATTCTCCTTCACCATCAACGCACTACAACGGAACATGAGTAACTACATTATTCATTCAATGCACTATATAAGATGATTTTTCTCACTAGAAGAAAATCAGCGAGAAAACGCGTGTTGTTATGTATGTTTTACTTCTTCTTTTAACAGAAAAAGAAAGAAAAAGTAGACGATGAAATTGATTAAGGACAATATATGCAAAAGAAGAAAATGCAAAAGAAAAAAAAAAAGAAAACTAAAACTGAGGCGTCAGTCAGGATTGAACCCCTTTATGGTGTTGGCTTTCTTTCGGAGTCCATTAAGCTGTCACTGGAATACTTGGCCGCCTCGCCAAAAAATAAAAATAAATGAAAATAATAATACAAGCATTTCCCAGTCGAAATGTAAAACTGTCTTCTGCTTGAATGGAGAAAGTTGGTTTTGTGTCTCGAGAATCAGGCGGTTGAACCAGTCGACACAACCATTGATGTCGAGTAAGAAGATTGACGCGGTGTTCAGCAGAGAAATGAGAACATAATAAAACACACAGACATGAGACCGCACGCAGAAACACACAAACACACAAACACACACACACACACACACACACACATATATATATATATATATATATATATATATATATATATATATATATATATATATATATATATATATATATATATATATATATATATTGTGGGTGAAGCATGGTTAGAAGATTAGCGACAAAAAATATAAAAATCATGTACATATGTGCGCAAACACATTTTACATAGTTGTGTATTTGTACAGCAATAGCTCTTTAATACATGTTTCGCTGAACAAGACTGACGATGTAAATTTATTTAGATTATTTTATTATACATACAACGGTGTTATTTTCTGGACTTAGATAGATAGATATGAACTGAGATAGATAGATAGATAGATAGGAACACACTGCGATAGATAGATAGATAGATAGATAGATAGATAGATAGATAGATAGATAGATAGATAGATAGATAGGAACACATTGCGATAGATAGACAGGAAAAGATTGCGTAGATAGATAGATAGATAGATAGATAGATAGATAGATAGATAGATAGATAGGAACAGACTGCGATAGATAGATAGATAGGAACAGACTGCGATAGATAGACAGGAAAAGCCTGCGATAGATAGATAGATAGATAGATAGATAGATAGATAGATATGAACTGAGATAGATTGATTGATAGAGAGAAAGAGAGATATAGAGAGAATTAAACCGAGAGATAAAGAGAGAGACACCGACAACAACCGTTATTTCAAACATGTTTCGTTGAATATGAGACAAGGAACATTTATAATTAATGCTGTATTTGTTTTTTTTTAATATTCTTACATTTTTCCATTTGGTCGTAGTAAGGGACTGTAAACATTGTCCCTAGTATCTATTGTGCCAAGCGCTTTTGGACGTTTTTTTTTAGTCAATTTCAAGCGTTGGAGGAGGGTGTTAGTAAATATTGTTAATATCGCTCCGTGTTTGCCTTTTTAAGATGATGTTTGTGTGATGTTGAAATCATAGTAGCGTTTATCGCTAGCCACGCGAATTAAGCGTGGCTGGAAATCGAGTTGGCATCTTCCAATATGAAATAAAACATCCACAAATCATTCCCGTGGCTGAATAAGGTGTGAATTATACTCGTTGCCAGATCTTTTATGCGAGGGTGCCTCTCTCACAGTGAGATATCTTCGGTGACCGGACCTATGTAGGATGCTAATGATATCAGCGAGAATCTTCCTTAGTTGTTAATTCTGGTTGCTTATGTGCCTTTTTATGTCACTTTGGTCAGGGAAGTGACACGTGAGGTATCAAATCAAGGATGTGGTGGTATGACCGATATAGCTAATTGATTTATGAGAAGTCTTGTACTGAAATTACTGAAATTGATACACTATATTGGTTATCGATAGTTTAGATTTGGTAGGGTTATTTTGATTAGTGACGATGAGGGGAGCGGTTTTCCATTTTCTGTTATATATTATAAGTTTTACATGTTTCTCGGCATTTTTACGACAAATATGGTGTTTAATGATTCGTCGTATAGCGAATGCATCCTGCGTGCAGTAAAATATGTTGTTCTGTCGCTGTATGTTATTTTATTAACGGTGTCATCTATTTTTTGTAAGAATAATTTTATTTTTTTATCGATGATCTAATTGAGAAAATTATAATTAAATAATGTTTGGTTTATTTGATTTAGTCCACTCGATAACAAACACACTAATATTAAATACATATCCCATTGCAAGAAATATCAACATAAAAACAGAAAAAATAAAATCAGATCGATTCTAAAAAATAAAAAGAAAACAAATATTTTCTTCTCTATGTCGCGTCTCTCAGGACGTTGGCGATCATGACTCTCAATAATTTCCTTACCATTGTTTCTCTTAATAAATTTTGTCTGTTTTTTATCTCTCTTAAATCTTGTTTCTCCATAAATTATTCAAATTCGCTCTGTAGGTTATGCATTGTTTTCTTGTTGCTTTCACTCTGTTCTGTGAATATCAAATTTTCCATTCCTTCTTTCCTCATTATGTGCCCTCGGAATTTCATTTTTTTCATTTCTAACGTTAATTATAAGTGTTCTTTTTTACATCTTCTCTAAAATGCTCAGTTCACGGTATTCTCAGCATCATTCTGTACAGTCACATTTCTGTTGCTTCAAGTATCTTCTTCATCTGTGAGGAGATTGTCTAGCATTCACTGCCATGTAGAAGAACTGATATTACGTTACAGTTCAGTACTCTTTTCTTGTTTCTAACGATATTGTTCTCTTTCGTAATATTTGCGTAAGACATAATTTCATGAAAGTAATGCGGACAAGAAAATAATTTTTACAGGAAGGGAAAACGATTAGAGGAAGAATTACGAAGGTGAAAAATGAAGAAAAATGATCCGAAGATAAGAAGAACAAAAGTAAATGTAACTGGGAAATGATTGAAAGGAGGAGGAAGAGAATGTTGCGGAAAAGAATCGATTGAGAAGAGATGAACAAAGGTGGGTGAAAGAAATAGAAAATATAAGGACAGTTGGGGTAGTTTAAGAACAGGTTAAAAGAAAGAGGGATATCTGGGGGAAAAGAATAAAAGAAATATGTTATTTTCGGGGCGAGGGAAGAGACGAGAAAAGGAGAGAGAGAACAAAGAGAAGAAAACGAATAAGAATAATATAATGATGCAAATCAGAATTAATATTGAATGAAAAAAAAATGAAGACGCGAAGATGAAAAAAAATTCTCCGAAGAAGAAAAAAAACAAGTGAGAAACGAGAAGAAAATACACCAGGAAGGAGATATTGAGAAAGAAAAAGAAACGAATAAAAATATATTTTAAGGGAATTGGATCAAAGAGTAGGGGGCACATGAAAAAACAAGAAAGAATGTAGAAAAAAGAATATGAAGAGAAGGAGAAAAAAAATGAAGAAGAAAAAGTCAATAACAAGAGACGGAAAAGAAGAATAGTAAGAGGTGAAGAAAATAGAAGAGAAGAAGAAGGAAAGGAAAGAGCTAAGATGAATGAGACTATTCAAAAATTTAAGGACAGCAAAGCCTGTATTTTAGATAACGCTGAGGACAAATTACAAGACGGACAATTTATGACCAGGAAAAGAAGACGGTGGGATACAATAAAAGCCAAGTAAAAGCAAAATATAAATAAAAGACAGCTAAAAATAAAGTTAGGTCTGTCTCGAAAGATCACTGGATACTCGCCCCAGTGACATCGTCTTTGGTTTTGTAGCCCTGTTCCAAATTGCTTCCTTTCTAGTTTTCACGCTCCTTAGATGACCTCCTGTTTTGGTGGAAGTGTTTACAAGATATAAAAATGTCTAAAACCGATGAGACACAACGTGTTGTCTTTGAGTTGTTACTGGAGAAAAAGAAACGACAAATTGGGAAATTTGCTATACGTTTCCCTTCTGTGTTGAAGTGAATATATACTATCATCCTGTCTCTTCCTCTTTAACTTTCCCAATCTGTATTTTTGTTTTATCCTTAGGAGATGAGCCAGGATCAGGACAAAAGATTTGCGAGTAGACACTGGTGACGCTTCTTGCATCTTTAAATGACATTTGTCTTTATACCTACAGCAGAATCAATCATAAATTTATTATGAAGTGATTTGTAGTATTGCTTATCAGTCGAACTTTTCAGACATTTTTATTCGGAGGCAGAATAATAATAATAATAATAATAATAATAATAATAATAATAATAAATAAACCAATCTCATTGGTTGGGCGTGCTCTTGGATCTTCTTTGAGAATCGTCTTAAAGCTGGTAACTTGAACATAATTACCCCTTGGCGGTCAAAGTTAAAACGCATATCTCTACCAATTTCAATGAATACGAGTAAAATTTCATATCGGATCGGCCGTTTGTCAGTGGAAAGTGTCATGATGCCATTTCTAACCTTAGGTCCCCGGGCGGGACCCGGAAAGAAATGTGTAAACGCCAGAAATCAAAGAAAATAATAATAATAATAATAATAACAACGAATCACAGATTTATAAGCTATACAATTTGCGATGGATAAACTGTCGCATTTTTATATATTTTTTCAATTTCGCGCATGCGCCCCTCTTGTTTTTTTTTTTTTTTGTCGACTGCGCAATATGGTACGGTCAGCTGGGCACCGTTTGCGAGGAAAAGAGCACCATGAAACAATTCAATTCGTGAAAAATTTTAAAATGGCATGCTGTACTGCTTGGCATTCGCGCCGGAATCCCCAATACGAACATTTCAAAGTGTCTCAATCTGAGAACAGTGCAAAGGATTCTGAAAGAGTTGGATGATATATCCACTCAACATCATGGTATTCGGAGAGATCACTAGCGATGTTATGCCTTCATTCATCTTCCTACAGGGCCTCAGACTCAACACGGAGGCCTACATCAATTGCCTTGAGGAGGTAGTCTTGCTCTGTGTCACGTGGGTGGCTGCTGGGTAACACTATGTCTGGCAACAGGACTCTGCAAAATGCCACACCAACATGAGAACTTAGATATGGCTATCAGAAAAATTTTGTGACCCCATAACCCCTTACATTTAGTCACCTAATTCCTCAGACTGAAAACCATTTGATTATTATGTGTGGGCCGCTGTTGAGTAAGCGACCAACAAAACCTCTTATAACACCAAAGATGAAATGACGGCAATGATTATGACAGCATTCACTAACTTAAACAATGTGATGGTCCAGAAAAGTTGCAGAAGATTTCGATGACGTCTGGAAATCGGGGTTGAAACCAATGGCTATTTCATTGAATAAATTTGGTCTTTCGTATTTCAAAATATTTTTGTGTAATTTTGGTAAATATATCTGTTAAAATGAGATGTCAGTATTATTTTCATTTTTGTGTTATTTAGACGACAATTTATACATCGCCTTATGTAATTCGCATGCATGTGATTCCCTTTTTCTACGTCTTGTCGTCACGCCACTTAGCAAGCGTTAATAGAAGTTCCCTGAAAGAAAAGGTGAGTAATGCCACAGACATTTATGACATGACAACCTTTCATAACAGGTAATGAAAATTTGATTTGAAAAAAAAACCCAAAAAACGAAAAAGATAGTGGTTATGACAAAATGTGACATCGATATTTATAACAGATTAAATACTATATATTTATGTATATGTGTATATAAGTAAGCATAGATAGATAGATAGATAGATAGATAGATAGATGTTTTAAAGATCCCGCCTCCGATAGCGCGAGATATTTTATTTAATGCCAATTGTTTTGGGTGTATATTAATATTTGTGCTTTGATTCAGATACACCAACGATTTGAACTATCCTATTTTCTTATATGCTCTTCTCAAAGAATCCGTTTCAAAATGTGTCAGCAATCTGTAAGTGACATTCTAACCTATTAGTCCAAGTCTTAACTTATTGCCAATTTTCAGAACCAATTAGAATTATTAATGTATCATCCTAATTACTAATCACATGTAACAGTTAACAATATATTTGAAGTAAACTAATATGTACTAGTATTTGTACGGCAATTGCAGTGTAGGCAATGGGTTAAATAAAAAGAAATTATGTTGCTTTCCTCCATAGGAACGCAAGGCCGCATGTAGTCAGAATAACTCATGAAAACGTGTTGGCCTGTGCTAGGTAACCACCATATAAACCTGTAACCTTGATATATATATATATATATATATATATATATATATATATATATATATATAAACCTGTAATTATCAATAGAAACAGTTTTTCTCTCCATCAGCATGGTTGATGCTAACTGAATTACTGTAGAACAAAAGAAAGTAACAGGGTAACCCATTCAATCTATTCGACATTAGCCATGACAGATAAAGTAAATAAATCTGTAGAGATTCCTGATCGCTCTGAAGTGAGATGGCATAAACATCTTATTATCGTCATCTGTCCCCTGATCGTGTGTGGTCGTAAGGTTACTGCTCAACAGAACACTTAACCAATTCATTCTACATATGTGGGTTGAAATTCGGATAGGTATTCAATTATGCGAAGCGTGCCTTGGCCAAATTATACCTGATGCTGTCGTTCCCTCTTTAGTTCAAACGATAGTCAATGTTCTCCATCTTGAAGGCTCGACTTGACCCCTGACATGTGATCGTTGGTTCAAAAAATCCCTGCTCCCTGTCCGTTGGATTCAGTCTAGGAGAAACTCTCCACCTAGCGATACCGTGTCTTTACAACACTGCCTGCATACGTAGCTATGGATCGCAGTCTCTTCCACAGTGCTAGATGACCATTGACCTTACACAAGAGTTCATCTGTTTTTTTTTAGTTCTGCTAGGTACGTAGCCACTCTTTTCACTTAAAATGTCTCGTAAGAGAACTGGCTGAATCGGCGATGCCCAGACTATTCGGCTAAGAGTCCTAGGTTACATTGTATCAATAGCGCTCCAAAAGTGACCTGATTGAAACAAATATGACCAAAAATAAAAAAAAAAGTAAAACGTATATCGGATACTTAATTCTAGTTTATTTGCCAAGAGAACAACCGCATATTATTTTTTCTTAAAGACAAGATTGTTTCTCGGGATCTCTTCTACAATAGTTCAGATCAATGTTGGGGAAGAGAAATACGTGATAGTATTTTGAATTTTGAAATACAGAAGGATCATTCCAAGCGAGAATATCAGCGTTGGCTTTTGTAAAGAAGTAAAGCAAATGGTATTATTCCCTTTTCGTTTCAGTTGAATTCTTTCTGAAAACAAAAACGCCTAAGAGATTTGAGAATCGATTAAATGTCTCGACGGTACTGACTACTTTCTGTCCTTCCAATGCCTTCCGATTCAAAATGGCTTTTAAGCTGTTCGATTTGAAATAATGTAGTTGTCACCTTATCCACACTTCACCGAGAATTGACTCGATATGATGCCAAGATTGTAGATTTGTGTAAAAAAGAATTTTGATATCTGAACAAATGTTATACTTGCGCAAATACATAGAGAAAAAAAGTTCGTGAGGTATATTCATTAAACAAAACTCACCAGCTTACACAAGTATATACATATACAAATACACGTGTTATTAGACGTATGATAGTCAAGCAGCTCAGTTCCTAGGAAAAGACAGTCAGACCCCAGCACATATGATTTGTTTATAGTGGTGAAGGCTTTGTGCAGAACCAACCAGATTTTTGGAGGTCTGAATACAAATGCCTGGTGCATTACGTGCCACGAGGTCTCCAAATCACATTCCACAGGCTTTGAATTCATAGTTGTCCTTCTCCTAGACCAGTTGCCATCCAAGGCTATAGAACCCATTTTGTGCTGCTATTTACCCATTGCTGGAGGTAGAAGAACAGGATTAATACCTTGCCCAAGGGTTTTAGCACTGGAATTCGAACTCGACTCTCCGATTCCTCAATCCTAGCCGATATCCACTGCTCCACCCTTCCTCCCTAAAAGGGAGGAAAATACACGTAGGTGCATCAATATCGTGGTGATGAAAAGCTGCATAAAATCTATGTTACAGATATCTAATTTTCCGCATAGTCTCTTCACTTTTGTCAAGGATTTTCATTTTATTAGTGACGTCAAACATTATAAATTGAACAATTCTTATCAAAATTTACCTAATAACCATACCACGAGAAAAAAAAACTGAGTGAGCTAAACTTCATACGATGATCCTGTAGATAGATATTAGCGGATAAAATAAATTCATTACATATTTTACTTATTTCAAAAAAGTGTCCTCATTTGTGTTGTTACAGAACTGATTGCAGAAACGTTTCGACTATGTTCGTTCTGGTCATCTAAGGTAGGGAAGGGCAACCTTTTTCTATGTGCTGGCTTAGGGTTTTAAAATCATTCAGTGTGCCAACAGCACACGTATTTTTATACAAGTCAAGTTAAATATACTTGTTGTTCAATATATTTTATATAGTAATATATGGTATTTATACTTTAGTATATATTAAAATTGAAACAGCTAAATACCTTCTTTGTGTTGTAGTAATTATTGGTTCGGACTTCGAGATGTCATTTGCGGCTGCGTGCCATTGGAAAATTGCTTGTAGTACCACGTTTGGCACGCGTGCCGTAGGTTGCTGATCCCTGAATTAGAGAATCTGATGTAAACGTTTCGACCATGTTCGTTCTCTTCATCTAAGGTGTCCATTGTTTTAACTAATATGGTATATATGTTGACTATTCCATCTTTTATTCCTCCGATGTATGTCATTGCTCTTTTCTACCTAATCAGTACCTGATCTAGTGATTAAATTCACGAACACTAGTAAGCTCATTAACTTTGCGGAATCTCCATTATAAATATTAATGCGAAATGTAAACGTTTCCATGGCGACAATCTGGAGATGCCCACGATTCATTGGCTAAACCGTTAACATTAATATAAGTGGAAAATTATAAAATCATTTTTCTTAAAGCAGATTGTCATGAAATTAATCTTTTTCATGTCCATAGAATAGTATCGCTCTTTATAATATAGAAGGGTGCTTCCATTGAAAACTTTTGTTTCAGGTAGATTGAAAAGTCAGTATATTGATTATATAATTTTCTTTCTAGTAATATTTGCTAGGTATTTCTATTGTTGTTACTACTGAAAGTTTTTAGTGATATATGTTTATTTTTATATAGCTCTTTGCTATTTTGTAGCGCTAATTTAAACTTATTTAATGATATTCACCTTCTACATGTAGAGGGTTCCAGAGTAAGAGGCACTATCCCAAGCAATTGCTGCCAAAATGCAAGGGGACACTACAAGTGAAAGAGAAGCAAAACTTTTTTAGAGGAAGCAGGAAACCCAGTTCTAAACAGGAAACAAGAGATAAACTTCTACTCCTCTTCACATGATGTAATGTGGGCCGGCTGATACGCAAACCAAGCTACTCCCATTGTGAAAAACTGTTAATAAATAGTAAAAAAAGGCATTTTAGACGTAGATATAAGAAATATGGATTTGAAGTAGACTTTAAAAGGAAACGGAAACACAATCGTAAACAGGAAGCAAGGGATAAACCTCTTCTCCTTTTCAGTAGACAAGCGAGGAGTGTGAACGATATTTGACGAAATATGTTTAAGATCTAAAGCCATTTCTAATCGTTGATCTGAGAAGACAGTTGCATAAAGTTTGTTCCATGGGAAAAGTCTGTGAAATTGATTCGAGTTCTCAGGTTAATCTTTTCGCTTGTAGAATCTTAGAGTGTCGAAGAAAAGTACTCTGATCGTAACCTAACCTTTGTTTAATTTAAAAGTGATTTTGATTAAAGGTAAACTCATTTTCTGAAGGAGATGATTCCAGACTTAATAGCGAAAATCGTGGAAAACAGCGATTTGGGAACATGGATAATGGTTTTAAATATTCATGGAAATTGTTCGATAGAACATGATCTTCGATAAAGAATACTCACGATATACAATTAGGATTAGCCGATATCTCTGTCTGACAGATATTCATAATTTTAGTTCTGTAAAAAATATTTGTTTAAAAAAGACGAAATAATTAATAGAACCAAACACGAGAAAAGGTGATGTAAAACATGAAGGTTACGTCCATGCTTGAACAGTCCATTAAG
>CAHIKZ030000916.1:345000-477500 GCA_903632075.3 Acanthosepion pharaonis | reverse complement strand
AGCGTGGAACCACCTCTTAATTGCTGGTGTTCCAAGGTTCACCCTGACCCGGGGTGGTAGCACCTGTTAGGGTCCCAGCTATGGGCAAATAGTGAACTCCCAGTTTTTTCTAGACTTTACCCATGTCGTGGGTATGACGATAAACTACATCCGCGTCCTGAGTATGACGATAAACTACATCCGCGTCCTCGGTATGATGATAAACTTCATCCGCGTCCTGGGTATGACGATAAACTACGTCCAACAGCAAGGCCTCTGATATTATGTTTTTGAAAAAGTAATGTTGCCAGCGATGCGTTTTTGAAAAAAAATAATGTTGCCAGCTATAAGTTTAATAGTACTATATATATATATATATATATATATATATATATATATATATATATATATATATATATATTCAAATTGGCATTAAATGAACTATAGTGGTTGATATGCCCATAAAACCCAACAAAACCAACTAACCAATCGTACCACTAACATCGCAAACTGATTCAGTAGGCTTCTAACTGAAGTGGTCCGTGTTTTGGGGCTGGTATAGGGTTAAAATATCTCCTCCTAAAAGGCATGAGAATAGGGAGTAACAAAATATTATCCAGGAAAACAGAATAAACAAATAGTATATAGAAATTCTTTTGTCAGTACAAAAATAGATCATTTAATGCTTTTCTAACATTAAATCATTGCAGAGTCCATCAGCTGTCATCAGTAGCAGAGGCGTACTTATCTTGCAGAAAAGATTATATTTGCAACTGTGGGGACACCAAGTAAAATTTGTAAAAATACAAAAATATAAATATAATTTAAATAACACATACACATCTAATATATTTTCAAATATCATTCACATGTACACACAAATCCCGTATACACATATACAATTATATATGTATATACATCCATAGAAATATTTATTAGGGTCTATGTCTATGTAATGACATGTACACAACTACATGCATCAGGGGATATGAAATATATATATATATATATATATATATATATATATATATATATATATATATATATATGAAAAATATAGTCTTAAGATGTGCTATTTTATGGGATAAAGTGCTCAATATCAGAGATAGAGCGTGTGTAAATATAAAAGTGAACATAGAAGTCAAAACGTATGTCAAAGTCTGGACCTCCTCAAGTAATTTTAAGTATGAAAGAATAGAAATATTAAATTACATCTAACTCGCTCATGTCTTCCTTTCCCCTCACTTCCTCACATCGTTAATTTACATATGTAATACGGCCCGTCAAAATGTGTAAATTTCTTTTCATTTTTGTTTTTCAAACTTTGGAAGTAAAGTCTGATGATCCGCAGTCCTTTAAAAGGGCTGTGGTGAAATAATTTATTACATGGAACCTTAAAATCGGTCTGTTTTTATTTAAATTATTTGCTCTGGATTTACATTGAGCTCTCTAGATTTTATCCTCCTTCGGTCTACCCATACGTATTACTTAGTTTTTCATAAACTAAATATATATATATATATATATATATATATATATATAGTAATTGAAATTTATCCGCCTGGCGAGGAATTCATTACCAAATAAACTTTGATGTTTGGTTCTTTGTTCAGATTTTGAGAAATAAGATTGAAGTCTTTTCAGCATCCCAAGCCTCTACTATTTTACATTGAAGTTGTGTGTATTTCCTCTGACGCTGGATGTGTGTGTGTGTGTGTGCGCGTGTGTGTGTGTGCGTGTGTGTGTGTGTGTGTGTGTGTGTGTGTGTGTGTGTGTGAATATAGCTTCTTTTTACGCGTGATGCACCGTCTTTGTATTCTGTGTCAGTCGGTCAGTACAATGCACTTTGTTCTTGTCGGTCAGTGGGGACAAAGGTTATGGCAAACGAGGCACTGTTGACCCATTCATTCAGTTTTTCTCGATTGGACTTGACTAGCGAGCATGTGACAGAAACCCACTCCGGAGAGTGAAATGAATTTAGATTAGTTGGGGAATGAATATGTCAGTGTTCATAATTATAAGTTTAGGACGTTGCGAATGTGAAGAAAAACAGTCATACAATATCAGACATTGTGTTTTGTATTTAGCATAAAAAAAGCAATATCTTTTTTTTTTTTCACTATTTACAAGCTTAGTAAATCACATGGGACTAACTTATAATTATAAGCTAAAACAGGCCTCAAATCACATTTTAAATCATTTTTCTTATTTTAATCGCATATTCATTACCTTTGAAAAGCCCGGGAATGCAATATACAAATTAAAAAATAATAGAAACTTTTTCAGATCTCATTTTTCTTTGTTTATTTTTTGTTGTAGAGTAGCTAACAACCCTTCAGTTCATAGCCTTAAATAGTCTACGATTAAGGACTTCAACAGTTGTTTAATAAGTTGATACTAAGCTGTTTAATATTTGGACTGATCTTACTTCGTATGGCTATAAAGCATCTGACCCTCCTCTATTCCTTGTAAGTTGTCTTGTTAATTGTTTTGTAACTTATTGTTCTGTGCTTTTTGTATGTATCCATTAGCACCGGATACTGGTGCTGAATAAATATATTAAGAAATTATTCTTCTCTGTATATCATTCACCTCGACTATACAACATTTTTTTAAGAAATATTAACGCTTGTCTGGATTTCTGGTCATATTTTGGGAAGTTAGATGGAGAACTTATCGGCTCCTTCTCATGTATTCCAATTTCCATTGATTTTGCATGTATTTCATATTACTCTGGATAACCTAAAATATAGTTTGGATTTGAACATCTACATAAGAGTATAACATATACATAAGAGTATAACATATACATAACATTATAACATCTACATAAGAGTATAATAGACAAATTGTAATATTACTTTCGCAAAAGTAATGACAATCGTCTGAAAAATAACTGCCATTTTGAGGCAAGGGTTTTATTTATTCTTTATTCAAACAAACACGACGTTATAAGTAAAAGAAAAAAAATTATCAACCAAATAATGTATATTAAATTTCTGATTTTATTTATGTTTTATGTTAAATACATTTTGACATATTTTATGGAGAAAGGTTAGCTGAGTCGCATATAACTTTCAAGTAATACATTTTCTTCAAAACAAATATATTTTTTTATTATTTTTGTTTAACGCTTAATTCACTCTGCAAAGAAATGATAAAACTCTCCGACATATAAATCTAAATTTGAATCAATAAAAATACTAATATTTTTCTATACATTTTTGTCATTCCAAACTTAATTTTATGAAAAAAAAAAACATTGTCTTCGACTATTTGCCGTGTCCTTTCAGCGATTTGGCGATCATGACTCTCCACAATATCCTGTAAATTGTGGCTCTTACTAAATTTTGTCTTTAGTTATCTCATCTAAACCGTGTACCACATTCAATTTACTCAAAGTCGCTAGGTAGGTTATGTTTTCCTCTACCTTTTGCCTTCAGTCTGTCCTGTGAGTATCAAATTATCTAAGCCCTCTTTCCTCAATATGTTGTCTATAAATTTCAACTGTCTCTTCCTGATGTTAAGAATAAATGTCCTTTTTGTTTCCATTTTCTCTAAAACTTCGTTGTCGTTCGTAAGGTTGCTCTATGGCATTTTCAGTATCTTCGTCTTGGACTGTTGCCTCAAATCTCTACTTCATCTATGAAGAGATAGTTCAGCGTTCGTTGCTATATGTATAGCTGGCCACTCGTATTCGAAGATACCCGTCTATTAGGGAGGCTAGGCAATCCCTATTGCAGGCGCTTGCTAAGGCGCATTTATTTTTATTCATCACCCTCAGAGCACGTCTGTGTTTTATACTTCAAATGATGAGCAGAATTTAATTACAGTTTATGGAAAAGAGCGTGTTATCTAACGTGATCAACAATTTGAACAATGACTTGCGACATCGTGCTATTAATTTTCCCTCTGAAAGTTTTCCACTCCACGGGTATTGAACTCACACTCTGTGGGTCCTGTTACTGGATCTAACCAACGCCTTTATCCACTGTGCCATGTGTCCTTGAGGACATCTGTGTATGAATTTCTGGGTATTATTAAATTAACAGGAGATAACTGATAACTGACATCCATTATACATGGCACGTGGAACTAGAACAGTCTACCCCAGTGACCGAAATAAAGGCTTCAGTTCGACATTCCAACCACCTGAAGATGTTTGGAGCGTACAAAGACCGAAACGTTGTAATAAATATGGTGACAAAGATGAGGACAATAGTCCGATAATGTAAATAATGTACATGATACCTCATCTCAGAAATATAGACAGATCTTGAAAGTGAACATATCTGACTAACCTGGAATGGGAGCTCGATTCGCTGATTCTAGATTCCTGCTCCAACAAGATTTATAATACGTACACAAAAAAAAGAGATCAGTGAATAGAATTTTATTATTTTGTCTGACGTCAGTATTTTCCGTATCTACATACAATTTACTAGAATTAGCTTGGTTTGATAAAAGCCCACAGTTATCGAACATACTACCAAATAGTAATCGTCGACAAAACTTAACCTAACTTATCCTACAGTGAGTTCCCTCTCCCCATATATATGTTGACGACATATATATATAGTGAGATAAATTGATTAATTGCTATTCCTAATAATGCTCATCATAATATGTAGTATTGTAAAAATTAAACTAAACCTCCAATATTAAATATAGGTTAATACAAAAACTCAGCGTTAATTACAGGTTTATATAGAACAGTCAATCAATTATAGGTTTGTGAAACATTGTATTAAGTATAGGTTCTTAGCCATACTCCATTAAAAAAGAAAAAAAAACTCTCCAAATGTGGATGGTTGTTATTAGAGGATAAAGACGTCCTAATAGTTCTATCATGTTTACTTGAACTGTTAGTTCCCTCCCATTTAGATCACTGCGACTCACTCAATACAAGGCCCAAGTGGCACTCAAAGTAGTGTGTTAATATATGGTGTTATATAAGTATGAGAAAAAGCAAATGTCTCTTCCTGATGTTAAGTATTGGTTTCCTTTTTGTTTGCATTTTCACTAAAATTTCGTCGGTGCTCTCATGTCTGGTCCACACTTTCCGTTCCCTTGTTTAAAAACTCCCCTGATATTTAAAAGTCCACACTTGATGATTTTGGTATTTCCGGTTTGCAATTCGCACTTTGAATCCATCCTTTTTCTACCAACTATGTATTTTGTCTTCTTGCAATTGATGTTTAATATTCTCGCTTTTCTTCATGAAATCCTGTAGCAGTTTTTGTAGATTTCTTTCTGCGCCGTCTATCAAGATTGTTTCATCTGCATACCTTATGTTGCTAAGATTGTGACCAACAATTATGAATCCTGATAGGATTTCTAGTTCTCTTGGAATAGCATCGCTGTAAAGGTTGAATATTCCGGTGAGAAGATATATCCTTGTCTTATAACCCTTTCTAATTTGTATATCTATTGAACTTATTTTCTATCGGTATGAAGCTAGTTTGCTGCCAGTATAAATTCTAGATTATGTTAATATTCTTCCCAAATACATCAGTGTCGCTGTATAGTTTCAATAGGTCTTTCTGTCGTATTTTATAGAACGCTTTTGTGTAACCTAAAAACACAGGTAAACGCATCAATACGTTAAAATGAAATATACATTCTTGAAAGAGATTTGATAATATTTTGATAGCATTGATGAAATTCTACATTACTATTGCAAAAAATATAATCAACTCAATTGCTAACCTGCATAAATATAGCCGTAGCTTTTTCAGGGTACGTTCTAAGTAGTACATTTATAAATGAAGTATATGTCTTGATAAATTTTTTGATAGAATAGCGTCAAACATAAATACGTTAAAATGAAATATATTTTCTTGCAAGAGATTTGATAATATACATAAATACATTTCTTTACACCAAGTTTTATCAAAGTGGGTTATATTATCAAATCTCTTGCAAGAAATTATTTCATTTAACGTATTTATGTTTGACCCTATTCTATATACATACATACATACATACATACATACATACATATATATATATATATATATATATATATATATATATATATAGAGAGAGAGAGAGAGAGAGAGAGAGAGAGAGAATAGGGTCAGACATAAATACAGTTCTTTACACCAAGTTTTATCAAAGGTGGCTCCACGGAACCCTAAGGATCCGAGTGCAAGCCTTTTTTATTATTTGATTTAAGCCATAACAATGATGATGCCAAAAATGAAGGAAAACACAATTTTAAACATAAAATAAATATTTTTAATACAACCTATAACGTACCAAAAAGCATAAATAAATTGTGAAAATATTACTCTTTTCTGTGAGAAAATGATTAAGAAATGCATTTGGATAATATTTCAAGCATAATATTCTTAATTTTCCATAATGAAGGGAAAGCAAAAACCAAAATTACCTAAAACGCCACCTCCAGATTTAAAAAAAAAATCAACAAATTGTAGTTATTTGATTTTTATATTGAAATGTATCTTTGGATCAAGACCTGTTCCTTGATTCCACAAATACACAACTCGTGTCTATAAGAAAGAGAGAGTAGCCGATAAACAAACTGAACAGACTGAGTTAAAAACAATGTTTAAAGCGGATGATTTCACTGTGTTTTGGATTAAACTACACAAATAATCCCCACTGATTACTGCTCAGTTTTCCGACATCTTTAATTTGCGAAAAAACAAATTTGAGAAATTTTCATTTCAAAAATAGAAATGTGTTAAAGGCAGCGGATGATAAAAATTACATCGATTAATCCCGACTTTGAATTCGTTTGCATCTAAAAACAAAACAAAACAAAACAAAAAAAAAAACAGTTGCAATTTCATCAATGAATCATTAATTTTCACTTCATCTTTTTAAAAAATAGTGTTTAAAATAAATTTATTCTTTTTCTTATTTGTATTTTTCAAACTTATATTTAAAACTTATATTATTAAGACTCCGCGAAAAAAATATCCTGCTGAAGATTTGCGCGACACAAAGAATTTTGAGAAACACTGCTCTACACGCTTACACACACCACATCCACAACTAACAACGATAGATATATGATACATAATAAAATCATGACTTTATTGTGATTTAATAATCCTGCCAAATGTCGAATCTGACCTGGCTATAAAATTCAGGAAATCGAAGTATAGAATTCTGAATTTGATCTAAGGCAGGTATGGATTTCGTACTTTAATTCCACCTTAATTTAATTGCACCTGTTTGACAAGTTTGATATATAACAGTACATATGGACATGGAAGTGAGCCAAAGTGACACGATTTTGCATGAATTATTTACAGAATACATTGATCATATATTCGGGGAAATAAACTTGAATATATGATAGTAAGCTAAACGAAGCATATTTGAAATCTCTCCGATTTGATGTAGTTATATTATTAATAGCCTTATTATCTAGTGAATTAAAATGAACTGAATAAGTTATGTCGCATGAGAGGTTTAAAATGAATAAAACATAAAACAGAAGGTATGTTAAAACGTATTGTTCCGAAAAAAACTCATAAAAGAACAAAAGAACTGGAATCAGTTCAGGAATACATAGACAGAGGAGGGGCATCAGCATTCAAGGAAACTAAGAATTTGAGAATGGTAACACGAATTAGAACATATTAAAAGTAGGTTTAGTAACATTACAAGTTAAGATCATCCCAACCCCTAAGAAATAGACAAAGATAAAAAGAAGGGTGATAGATGAAATTTTTGATAATGTAAAAAGGAGACAAAAACAATTCCTAGGTATGACACAAGTCTCTGCGCAAGAAAAAAGTAGGAACTACAGTAAGCAGGCTCAAGTGAAATGACTCAACGAAAAATGTACAGAAATAGAAAGAATGAAAGTAAATATGCATAAAAATATGACTAACAGGACAAAAAACATGTCCATCAATAGGATTCATAAAATCTAAGGTCCGTACACTGATATTAGAGAAAAAAAATACTTCAGAGATGGAACAAATATATCGGAGCAATATTCCACCATAAAAGAGAAGAATCGGCATTACACAGAAATATCGAAAGAGAAGAAATATCAAAATCTGAAGTGGAATCATCTTTGGCCAAATTGAACAGGAAACAAAGTAGCAGGATCAGACGGAATTGTAATAGAGATGATGACAGCCTTAGATACGTTCTGCATTGACATGATTTCAGGCATAATACATGAAATATATAAGTGGCTATACACCGGAAGATCTAAGTAGATCCATATTCATAATACTGCATAAGAAGTCAGGTGTAAACGCATGTGATCTCCATCACACAATCAGCCTTTAGAGCCATATAACAAAATTTCATCATCCAAATTCTGATGTATAGAGCGCTCAGCGGAATCAGATCAGAAATAGGACTAAAACAGTGCGGATTCGTTAAAGACACTGGAACAAGGAATGCAATATTCATGCTCATAATGCTATCAAAAAGAGTAATAAAATGAAGAACTAAGTCTCCCTGTCTTTTTTTATAGATTATGCAAAATCTTTTGATAAAGTACATCAAAAATAACTGCTGAAACTGCCAGGTAGGCTCGATATATTTGCGAAAGGTATTACAATAATCCAGAACTATTCTTCCTGAATGCGGATAGAAAATGAATTCAGTAAATATAAAAAATAGAAAGTCGTGTATGATAAGTATGGCTTCTAATTGGACTTATTCACCTTATAAAATCAGGAGATACTGAGAGGATTAGAAGCCGTAGCAGGATTCATTATTGGCGGCCACAAACTTATCAGCATAAGATATGCAGATGACACAATTTTGGTAACAGACACAGAAAAGAAACTACAAGAACTCATACAGACGGCAGTGAAAGAAATCAAGAAGAAAGGGGTAAACATCAATTGTCAGAATAGACGGTTGTCAGCAAAAAAGAAAAGCAATATTTCCTTCAAAGAATTCCGAAAGTTGAATAAGCACAAAGACAAGCAAATAAAAATTGGAAGACAATGTGGCTTCTTAGAGTAACTTCTATCTCTGTAATAAAATAGTTTCTTGGGACAATTAATAAAGAAACTGAGAAATGTATCAAGATAATACCTGTAAAATCTTTCCAAGTTGTTCAAAAGTAGTATTGATAGGCTCTATTCATACCTTTGGGAGATGTCTCTCAGCATATATACAGGCAAGATGTGACTCATGATTTTTGTATGATATTCTGACCATTACTTATATCTTGATTTCTTTCTGGCACTCGGTAAGTAACGTACTAATAAAGACAATAATAATGATAATAATTCATTTAGTAAATATCCATAGGCTGTTTACGATCTTTGCTAATATTAACTTGACGAGCTGAGAAATTACTGTCTATATTTCTGAGATGAGGTATTATGTACAATATTTACATTAATCGGACTATTGTCTTCATCTTTGTCGCCATATTTGTTAGACAAGGAACACCATTGGAAAATTCGCAAACTTAAGGAATCAGAACATATGCTAGGCCAAAAAATCTCCTTAGGCGACCAAGTAGAGAAATGAATACAATATTGTATCCAGTAATAAGGAGTGGCAGAGAAAAGCGATAAAAACAACAAAATTGCAATATGAGCTTTGGTAAAAATATGTGTGACAATAGCAAAAATTGCAATATGAGCACTGGTAAAAAATGGATGCTGATGACATTAGGTTTATAATACCCAGAAATTCATACAGAGATGTCCTCAAGGACACATGACACAGTGAAAAAAGGCGTTAGTTAGATCCAGTGAGAAGACCCAAAGAGTTTGTGAGAACCTGTTATATAGGAATAAAGTGTACCTGCCGACACTTGAGTTTGAACCTAGATCGGCAGTGACTAAACAGAGGCGATCCCATTATTGAATTAAGTAGACTACGTGATCATAGAGGAAACGCATGAGTAGGAAGTCGCGTGACGTCTAATTGATCTCTATTTTTACTCTATCCTCTACGGACCGCTATTCTCTACACTATTCAGTATACTACAGTGTAACCCGGATATAAGAGAGTTGTCGGGACCGGAGAGCAGTATCTTATATCCGGGTTTCTCTTATATCCGGGTTTGGTCTATTTTATATACATTAACACAGGCTCTAATTTGGGACCAGAGAAAATCTCACTTATATCCGGGTTCCTCTTATATCAGGGTCTCTTATATCCGAGTTACACTGTATTTCTCTATTCGGATCACTATACGGTCGTTATTATTCGAGCGAGTATTATCGAACAAGTGCTATTTGAAGATGTCTGATACCGGTATTGTTCAATGATGTACTATTGGTGTATTGGCGATTAAAAAGTATCTACTACAACGATCATTACGAAAGTGACAACGAGTGCTGTTGACATCACAAAAGGAATTGACTGGAACCTGGACGTGAAACAATAAGATTTTGTACTATTAAAATTCCATCATTACACGCTGTGAAAATCATTCCAGTAATTATGAAGAATGAAGTGTATGTATGAAACTGGAGGAGATTATCATCATCCTCGTCATCATCCTCAGTCCTTCGACTGTTTCAAACACGTGTCTTTGATACATCTTCCTCAAGATCCTTTCAGTTGGCTTTCAGATAATATGGCGGCACCCGTCTCCTTTCCAGGCTCTTGACCAGTCTGAAAGCCATAGGTCAAGGAATTTGGCATGGGTCGCGCTCGATCAGTAAACTAGGCTTTCCGCTTTATAATTCAGAGTTGTCCTTCTCCTAGACCGGCTACCACCCAGTTAGACCTGATTTTTCTTATTTACCCGTAACAGTAGGAGAATAGATGGCCTCATGCGTTTTTCAAGTGTTTTAGCACAGAAATGAATGTAATGAACTCCAATGGAATAATGACACTGTTCTCTTATTCATCAATCCTATCCGCTATAACTTCTTCCACCGTGACACGAAGAAAATATTATGAGGATATATAACGAGTGTATCATTACTTGATGATTGTAGTATTTAGCGAAACATCCAATCTGGAACATGTTTCATCACGTAGCATTTCATGGAAAAATATTTAAGTGAAATGTTCTCTTTATATGTTGAATACGGTGGAAATTCGTGTCAATTGCATAGAAAACTAGACATCCTGAACTAATGAATAAACATGATCGGAACATTTGCCATAATAATAGGAACAGAATCTCAATAGGTTCGAAGGAGATTCCATAGTAGGGAAAGTCTTCACCAATAAAACGGCTTATACTACGATACTAATCGAACAGACAGATAGGATTTTCTGCCTTTGCTCTTCAAATGTGTCTTGAGCCAAACAAAATTAAACTTTACAAATTTTTCTATTTTTTTTTTTTAAGCATTTCACCCCAAGCAAGGCGGAAAGCCACCAGAACGCAAGGGGTTACAGAAAATTTGGAGCAAGATCAGATAGGAGTGATAGAAGAAAGGATGAGGAGAAGGGTAGTGGATAGATCAAGGCAACTGGAGATACAGAGGCCAGTGAGAGAGAGAGTACCGGAAACCCCTTCCTAAACAAGAAACAAGGCGTAAGCCTCTACCCATGTCCAAGAGAAGGGGGAGGAGTGTTGACCGGGCGGTAGGAAATACCTGTAGTAATATGTATTAAAACGAACTAAATAGTCAATGTGCCAGTTTTGAAAAGATCCCTTGCTAGAATCAAAATCTGTATCCCAGGAATTGTAACAATGCTTGTTCTAAAAGTTGTCGCAAGTGCGTGTGTTTATTAACTGCATCTTAGGAATAGCGTGAGAAGAGGACATCAGTACATTTCCACGCGTCTGGAATGCACATTCTCTGACAATAGGAAGCATAGCCATACATCGGCGTGCGAAAATATCGCGACAGACAAGAAAAACTATTATTATTATTATTATTATTATTATTATTATTATTATTATTGTTATAGATTTTGTGCTTGGCTGCTCGTCTCCTGATGAGGTTAGGCCGGCTGACGTTTGGCGTTGTGCGAAATGCTATTGTGGATGTCAGGCTAGTTCTCTCGGGTCTCGCCTTAAAAGGCAATGAACTCTTAGATGTGGGCGACACCACCGATCCTGTGTCTCGTGGATCAGTGCTGCTTCGCTAAGCGGAGCCTCGCCTTGCAAAGTCGAACATAGAAAAAGAATATGAATAAAAAAAAATAAAACAACAACAACAACATACCAAAAAACGATCTATTCCACATGGATGATCTAACAAAATATTCTGATCAAGAACAAAAGTGTCCTATAAAAGAGTTATATTCAAATTAATTTCTTCGGCCGATAACGGGTCTTTGTTGGTTAGTTGCGTCCTGTTTTTATTTATTTTTTGGTTTTGGAAGTCGAGTTTTACAGTTTGGGATAATTCATTTTTTATCGCTTCTTTCTCCCCCATTCGTTTCTTTACTTGCTATTTTGTCTTGTCTCATAGAATCGTATTTATTTTATTTTATTTTTTTTTTTGTGTTAGGATTTGTTAATGTTTCTTTATGTTTTTTATAAGGTTGTCTTCTTTTCTCTGGTCTCTAATCATAGCGCTTTGTATTTTTTTCTCTTTTTCTTTCATCGCTAGATTCGATCAGTCCTCATTTTTTATTCTTTCTTCCCTTATTCTAAAATATTTCATTCTCTTCTATCTTTCTAAATACAAAATTTAATATTTTCCAATTTTATTCAAATGTTTCCTAGTTTTGCCTTCGTATTTTAATTACAAATTTTATCCTTTTTTTCTTCCCATATTTTTTTTCTTTTTTAACATATTTTCTTTTTCACTGAATACATCCTGTTTAATTCATTTTCATTACTTTGTTTTCGTTTTACTTTCGTTTTATTTTTTTTTAATTTTTAAAATATTTTGTTTCTTTCTCTTCTATTTCTTAGAAACTATTTTTTTTAGCCATAGTTTTTAGTTTATTTCTCCAATCACTTCTTTCTATCTACCTCATCTCAAATGGCGCTCTCTTTTTCTTACAGCTTCTCTATTTCTTTTAGTCATAATATTCAGTTCATTCTGTCTTTCTTTCTTTTTTCTCTCAAATGTTTCTCCTCTTTTACTGCAGTTTATTCGCTTTTTAACCATACATTTCAGTATTATTCTTCATTTCTTTAATATTTTCTTTCTTTCTTTCTTTCTTTCTTTCTTTTTTCTTTTATTCTTTTTTCTTTCTTTCTACCATTCTTTCTTTCTTTCTACCTGTCTTTCTTTTTTTCTTCCTTTCTTTCTTTCTTTCTTTCTTTCTTTCTTTTTTTTGTAGCTTTCTTTTCTTTTCTTTTCTTTCTTTCTTTCTTTTTGCTTTCTTTTTCTTTCTTTTTTCTTTTTCTTTCTTTCTTTCTGCTTGTCTGCCTGTCTTTCTTTCTTTCTAGCTTTCTGTCTTTCTTTTATTTTCTGTTTTTCTTTATCTTTCTTTCTGTCTTTCTTTCTTACTTTTTTCTTTCTTTCTTTCTTTTTTCTTTTATTCTTTTTTCTTTCTTTCTACCATTCTTTCGTTCTTTCTTTCTTTGTTCCTTTCTTTCTTTCTTTCTTTCTTTCTTTCTTTCTACCTGTCTTTCTTTCTTTCTACCTGTCTTTCTTTCTTTCTTTCTGTCTGTCTGTCTTTCTTTTTTTTGTAGCTTTCTTTTCTTTTCTTTCTTTCTTTCTTTTTGCTTTCTTTTTCTTTCTTTTTTCTTTTTCTTTCTTTCTTTCTGCTTGTCTGCCTGTCTTTCTTTCTTTCTAGCTTTCTGTCTTTCTTTTATTTTCTGTTTTTCTTTATCTTTCTTTCTCTCTTTCTTCCTTACTTTTTTCTTTCTTTCTTTCTTTTTTCACCACTTTATATTTTTCTTTCTTTCTTGCCCCCTTCTTAACTACGCATTTTTATTCTCTTTCCTTTTTTCCTTTTTCATGAATTATTATTATTACAGTCTTTCTTTTTTCAAATTCAGTATTTCTTTCTTTTCTTCTCATTCAGTACATTATTTAATCTCTTTTTTCTTTGTCTCCGCCTATTTTATTTACTTTCTAGTCATACTAGCTTTTAAAAAGTCTTTTTTCTTTCATATATTAATTTTTCTCCACTAATTCCTCTTATTTTCTTTTTTTCTTTATCTTAGTTATTATTTACAATATATACTTCTTTTACGAAAATTCATTCTGAAATTGGCTTTAATAATTCTCTCTGTTTTTTTTTTCCTTCTTTTCCACTTTTGCTTTTACTTTTCTGGAATATTTTATATTCTTAATCCTTCATTGATGCTTTTAACTTTTGCAATTACAATTTATTTATTTTCTATTTATTTATAATAATCTTCCCTTTGCATGCATGTACTTTCATTCTTCCTCCCAAATTTTCCAATCTATATTTTTCCGATGTTGCGAAGTCAGTTTTTCCATATTCTTCCTTTAGCTCCATTGTATTTCCTCTCTGTTTCTCAGTTCATTTCTTTCTCTACTTTTATTCCTTATTGCGTATTTTAGTATCCAATAAATACAATGCACCAATTATAAAGCGTAAAACAAGCTCGCTCTTTCCTAATCATTGCTAAACTCAGCCAAAAAGAAACATTTTGTGTAGAGATCCAGAGTATTATCTATATTGTTGTCATAAAATATGAAGTCCTTCATTTTTATTTGTTTTGCTTCTGTGGCGTTCTGACACACTCTCACAGTTACGCACTCTCTCCCATACACATACACACACACCGTTTCTCTCTCACACAAACACACAGAGACTCTCTCTCTCTTTCTCTCTCTATCTCTGTGCTTGTGTGTGTAAGTTTATGTATGAGAATATATTTCTTTGTTCTTATTGTAGTCGGTTTCGGATTTTTCCCGGCAAAAATCGAGAACACTTAAAACAAAAAGCTCAATGGACGTAAAAAAAAAAAAATCATCATATATCTATATAATGAAGGCGAATGTCAGTGTCACTGTGTCAAACTTTTTTTTAATTTAAAGGGACACAACTCTCTAACTTTCAATAGCTCATTTCAAATGAAAAAATACTGCTCTCAAAATAACAATGTTTCAAAATAAAATTGTTCGTGTTTTCAACTTTACTTCTAGAGGCATTTGCCTAACATATCATATCCATTTGGAATCAGGCCGACTTTATAAGCAAACATTCTGAGCCAGATCTGGACCCGCAATCTTAAACTTTTGGATTCCCAATTTTCATTTACTACGATTGTTTTAGGCGTTTTTTTACGTGATTTTTTGCGAGGAATTTTTTTTTTTTACGATATCAATTTTTATAACTTTGTGTATAATCGAAATTAATTGCTAACTCTACCGAAAGTCAACCATGAAATAAAAAGTATTTATACGGGAAGTAAGGACTTACGTACATTGTCTATAAATTACGTGGCATCGGAAGAATTATAATTGAACTTTTAAAAGGTAAGCTTAAATATTAATGAAGTAGTTAAATGCAGCGATCAATTTTCAGTTCTTCAGTAGTCTATCGCATCTACTTCTTCCTATCTATTGTGATGAAGAGCCAATCAACAGCCCTAGGCAGAGCTAGATTAAATGCCACCCGATAGGTCGGCTTTTAAACTAGTAGAGAGATATCATTTTCTATAATACAGGTTTCCCCCCAGGACTCTATGCTTAGTCCTAATTTGGTTTAAATTTACATTAACGACCTTCCCGAAGGATCAGATCACGTGGTATCTATGTTGATGACACAACCATTTACTCTTGTCTCGATAGTAAGTTTGATGAGTTGGATAAGATCAAATTGGTGGCTGATTTTAAAAAAAGCAATGATTGGCTTGTTAATTTTAACGCCTGCAAACTAAACTACTTCTTTATCACCCTAGAGACACCTTTCTGCCTTCCATGAGAATGGCTGTTGCTAACTGCCAGGAGAGTGAATCATTTCGCCTTCTTTGCTTAACGTACTCGGATGGCATGAAGGCGAAAGAGTATTTTGTATCGATTGCTACTTCAGTGAAAATTGATTCTATGTGTCCTACTTGATATTTGTCTCTCCAGAACAAATCTTTCATAAGTCTACCGTTCGTTAATGCGTACAATATGGCTGCCACTCATAGTCCGGAGCTATATATCTAGAGTGCCTTCAAAGATTTTTAAGATGAATCAGCAATATTATTGATCCTGATCTGGCATTTCGGTTCCAGACGCTTTACTACTGCCGTAAAGTTTCCTTCCTGTCACATTTCTTTAAATATTTTCATGTTAATTGTTAATCACTTCACTATGGTACCTAGATTTTATGAATTTTAGCGCAGTACTAGATTCGCGACGTGGTCTCATCAACTTGGAGTTGGGTTAGCTGGATATATCCGTATGTTCTATGCTAACATCTTTTCTTACACTTCTCGCTTGTAGAACTTTCTTCTAGCTCCAAGCTTTCCTGCCAAATTCGATCTTCAAAAATTTAAATGGAATGTCAATCGTCATCTGATCTCCTCCTGATTACTCTTTTCTTTTGTGCCCGCTCCTTAGGAATATTCCTGTCTTTTTAATTCTTCCACATCCAGTAACCATCATGTATCTTAGTGGCTTTACTCCCTTGCTTGTGATGAACTCATTAACACACACACACACAAACACAAACACAAGCACACACACACACACACACACACACACACACACACACACACACACACACACACACACACACACACATATATATATAATTTCCTTTGTTCGGTTTAATGCTTATTTAAAAAAAAAACTATTATGTAAATTTTTGTAACTTTGTATAATATTTATGCATTACACTCTAATCTTTATTCGGTAAAAATTTCATTGCTAATCATGCATTACTTTTTAAGTAATACACATATTTATGTCTTTGTTGTTTCCGTTTATATTATGGCTGCTACTGTATATATATATATATATATATATATATATATATATATATATATATATTCAAAATGAAATTTTGAAAACAGTTACGAAGAGAACAAACGAAGACAATAAAATTCATTGGGGCAACTAAATAAGATACAACGTTTCCAGTAAAGTTGAAATTTCCAGTAAGAAAACCGGACTAGTAAATCGCTTTATAGTCTGGCTGATTTAGAGTGAATATAAGATGTACCAGGAAAAATGTTACCTAGACATGTTGTATATAATTGGAAGTGGAATTTTATATCCTGCAAGAAAATAAAATCTAGTCTCTCATCGACACTGAGGAATTTTGTTCACGGCGGGTTTTCTGAGTACTATATTATAAATCATGGTTTTTAGCCACTTGAGTAGTTTACACTTGTAAGTGTTTTTCATGCGCTATTCACTTCGAATGTGTTTAACGAGTTATTTGAACATTAAGTCAGTTGAGGTTATGTCTCCCGATTCTGCGATATAATCTGTAACTGCTTCATATCCTCTAATAGATAGTATTTAAGAGACAGAGACGTATTTGAAAATGGACTTTGTTTAAAATATTCTGGATCAGTCAGGTGAACAACACACTAAGAGGAAATAACCCAGAGTTAATGATAAGGAATACGGCAATTTTATTTATGACTGTTTTTTAACTTTTCTTCTTGAATGCTGCCGATGAAAATGTTTCATGTAATATTTATGCTACCGACATTCGTTCTTTTTTGTGTTCGGGCTCTAAGAGGAATGTTGTTCTGTAATACAAGTTTAATAAAACAGAATATCCATATTACTCTTGTATTGCTAATCGCTGGTTTCTTGTGAGGATGTAGGACGACGCTACATCCTTCGATCCTACGAGACGTTTAGTAGGATATATATATATATATATATATATATATATATATATATATAATAGAAATTTATATATATAAATATATCTGCACAATCTTTCCTTGGATAGGAAATTAGTTTCAGGCTTCATATATAAAAAAAACTCCTTCCGACCCCATGCCGCCTCTTTGAAACGTTGAAGTGGGAAGCTGTAGAAATTATCGATGCCAAGTCGATGGGCATTGCTTTTAAATTGGGAGGTTTTCGCACCATAATGGATTTCTTAAGAAGTGTCTGTAGTCTTATGAATGGGGCAGGTTTTTCCTAGTTGATTACCGTCTACGCGGAAAGGTTAGTGTCACACATTCTTTCCGCAAAGGTTGCCTGAAGAGCTTTACGAGCACGCTTCTTTGTACATGCAGCCGTAACCAATTGACTACGCAGCTAGCGGACTCAGCTGATGTAGCAGAGGCAGATAAGAGATTAATTTCGACAGTTTTCCTCTGTGGGGGATGAAGCCGTGCTTCTAGATATTGAAATAACACTTTAGAGCAAAGCGTTTGATGTGTTTCAAGGTAATATTCGGGATGCGGTGCGAAGCTATTTGCATGAGAAAGAGTCTGGTGTGGATGAATTAAGCGATATGGATGATAAAATCCAGTCACATGAGATCAGTGGTGATGACATTAGCAAGTCTTCGTCCCTAGTGAAGCTGCAGAGAGCACACGATATTCTGATGTATAAACTCAGAAGCAAATCAAGAACTGCAAATTTATGGCTGACTTACATTGAGTACATTGACACGCTTAAACTCTTTATTCGTGCATGAGAACAGAGGACTGGAATTTACAACTTGTGACGGTGTGAAGGAAGCTAAATTTATTTGCAATAGCCGGGTACTTCAACTATGCAAATATTACGCCATCGTGCATACAATTGATGCCAGAATTGCCTGAAAAGCATCCTTGGCTAAATTAAGATTTTTCAGTTAATGGGTTTCATTCTCTGCGACACAGTCAGTGTTACTGGGCAGGTAGTCAATTGACCTCATTATTGAACAAATGATGATGGAATTCATAGAGAGCAGAGGGGACGAGGGTTTACACCATCAGTGAGGTTGACGTGGGTGTATAACAAACACCCCTGAGCCAAAGTGCATGATGCAATGACGGCATTGACCGGTTTTGCACACAGAACCAACGTAAAGCACGTAGAGCTGACTAGCGAACATGCGATGGGAAATCTCATTGACATAAAACCGAGTCTTCAATTGGATTATCTCAGCACAACCCCTTTGACCAAATCCAACCAGAACTACGATCAGTATTATCTGATTTCACGCCAACTGATGATGCTTTAATCAATTGTGATATCATCTGGGAGATTGTTATCCAGAAGAATATCGACAACGTGAGCGTTTTAGAGAGCTCACTGAAAAGAAATTCTCAAGTGCGTACGCTTGTTGAGCTGGAAAAAGGTGTAAAGATTAATGGTCAAAATGTTTATTCTGACGCTAATGCTCTGTTTTCAAGTGTAGTTGTTCTGTTGGAAATGTGCGAAGATGAAACATCATTCTTCAAGTTGGTACACTCCATTTCCAAATTACATTTTCTAGAATCTCAGCCACTAACTGAAATAATGTTTATTTTAGATGGAGGTGGTCTCCTCAACCGATTGAAGTGGTTGCTTAGGCTGACATACAGAGACGTGGTTGCGCAGTAATTGAGCTACAGGAGGGCCAATTACGGGCCATCAAGCATCATATTTATGGCTACAGTGCAGGCCCGTTCATAAAAAAACCCATTTATATAATCGAAGATCAGCTCTAATTTGTAACATAAAAATCGAAGGTGTATTACAAGATGCTGTTCTGCAAGAGCATTTTCTCTCAAATGAGAAGAACAACGATGAGGTTGTCAAGATACTGTGCCATTCCTTGGAAGCAGACGGTCATCGGGTGCTCGAAAGTGAGAGAGATGCAGACACGAACATTGTTTCTGAAACGCTCAAACTAGTTACTGAAGGAAATTTATTAACTTTAAAAGCTGATGACACAGACATCCTGCTTCATTCACGTTTTTATTTATCATCTGAGATGGCTGATATCTATATGTTTTCCAAGGCGAACATGTCTCGGGCAAAGATGAAGAAACTGCTCAGCATTCATAAAATCACTGAAAAGACAAACGTTCTTCAAAACTAGCTAGGCATTCACGCATGGGATGGATATGATCAACATCAGCTGTATTTAGGTATCGGAAATGTGAGATAATTATAAATCAAATGGTATCAAATCTTTTTGCGCTACACTAACTAATGTAACCACTTCTCCTGTCCAAGTTGCATCTGCAGGGTGGCAGATTTTTGACAAGATGTGTGGCGGAAAACGAACCGATACATTAGACTCCATCAGGTACATCATGTATATGGTGTATGTCCAATATTGACGAAGAAGTTACAGCCTGAAAGTCTCCTACTGAATAGTCAGCTTTGTTCTACAATCTACGTATCCCTCTTCAAAGCTATCATTTGGAAGACTTTATGTCATTGCCAACTCGATCCTTGCAGCTGGGGTTGGGAAAGGAGAAAGAGTATTTAGCCCCAGTTCTTAACGATCTAGTTCCTGCTCCCGTGAAACTACCGAATTTGTGCGTTGTATGAGCAAGATTTCGTCCTAGAGTCCTTGCAACACATACAGCTGCTCTTGCCGGAAACATGGTTTCACGTGCCTAACAGCATGCAGGATTGTAGAAGCATCCGTTGCAAGAATATTAGTCTGGCCCTACAAGATGAAGACTAATGGTAAATTTATTTGAACATTTATTACATCAGGCTATTTACATTGTTCTGTTTTTTGGTGGTTGAGTTGAGAGCATTTCAATCCTCATGTGTAATTTTTTGTTACCTTTTTTGATCGAGTGCTGTTTTCTAGGTATCATATTTTTGCAATTGTGTTTGATGTAAAGATTTCAAATTGTCAGTGTGATCCATCAGTTTGCTTAGCAAAACAGGATTTTCAAAACTTAGTTGCTTAGTGGGTGGCTTGATGCTATGAGTTATTTCTATGTTTTCTCCATTCTCTATCACCCAAAAGCATCTGGTCTTTTTCGAATAGGCCCTGTATTTTACTGACAATACTGCCAAAAAAAAGGAGGTCAAAATAAAGATAAAATTATGCAGCCAATTTATCTCTATTATCAACACTTATAACCAGGTAAAATTTCATGCTCTCAGCATCAGTGGTTCCTGAGATATAAAACTTTCTTGTCTGGCCTGCAAAATATACAGACATCACGTGGCCATCTTGAAAACTCTAGACAGGGAGAGCAAGGTCGGAGAGCAAAAAATGCGTTGATTGGAAGTATTCTAAAATTTTTGTCCGACTGCCACCTCTCTCTTTCTATCTCTCCATGCAGACTGTTTTATTTGTCAAATTCACTTTGCCAGGCCAATTATTCGTCTGTAAATTGTGGGTGTTTAGCCAGTATTTAATTCACTTAGAGACATGGAGATCTAGTAGTTTTTTTGTTTTGTTTCATTTTTTATGTAATCTATTGTTTCCCAGCTATATACATTTCTACTGATATATGACAGGTGAAGTTTTAATTCAGGTTCCTTATTTCACACCTGGTTTGCAAATTATCCCCTATAACTATATTTCCCCAGGTGATTCAAATGAGAACTTTTCAATTTTAACTTTTCTAAAAATACCATATTTAGCTTGGTAACATTTCTTCCCGATGCACATTGATATCTACCAGACTATTATAGAATTAAATTTAAATTAGCTTTATATGTGTAAAATGGTGTTTCATTAAGACGGATTATATATAAAGGTGTTTCATTAAGACGGGTCAAAATCAGCAGTAAATAAATCAGTGTTATTAGTGAAAATTTGTTTATTTCCTCATTGGATCATGTTATTTAAGTCATGGTAATTATGTGATGATTATTTTCCTAATCTTTGTTGCCATATTTATTACAATGTTTCGGCCGTTGTATGCTCCGGCATTCTTCAGGTGGTTGGAAAGCCGAACTGAACCCTTTCGCTCGTTGAGGTAGACTGTTCTATTTCCACGTGCCATGTCTAATGGATGTCAGTTATCTCCTGTGAATTCACTTCAACAAGTTATCTCCTGCCTCAACCAGATATTGAAGATGCAACATTTTGGGTCCTGTCACTGGATCTAAAAAAAGCCTTTATCCACTGTGCCATGTGTCCTTAAGAACACATGGTACAGTGGATAAAAGGCTTTATTGGAACACCATTTATATATGTATGAATATGTTTATATATGGTAGGCATATATGGGCACGTATGGATACGGAAACGAGATCATGTAGTTAGAAATTCGATATCTGACCATGTTAGATTCGTTAGGTTGATGTTATCTGTCTGGGGGAGCGATCTCAGCGGACACCGTATTTGGAAAATATCCGAAAACCAGTGAAACTCGGTAGACAGAATTCTTTGGGAATCACAGGTTATCGCGACCGTGGGCTTGAGCGTGCTGGCCTTAGATAAACTGTTCTTTCCCCGAAACTGTAACTACGGTCAGCTCGGGCATAGTTGCCGTATAAACCGGTGGTCTGTGTGAGTGTTCAACAAATGCACCTGAGATGGCGTATGAAATAGTGATTGACAACCCACCCTATTAAATGGATACAAGTGACATGCTATTTATGTATGTCTGAAGGTTTTGTTGCTATTTCATCACACCTTGGAAATCCTATATCTGAGGATGTTGCACGCATTCTCTAGATAAAAACGATATGTGAAGATGTCCTCCGCTCGTCCGCCACAGCAGAACCAGATGATATCCAAGGTTGGTTGTGTCTGCATATACACCTAACTTGCTACGTACAACGGTTTGTCCACTTGATCGTAATCAAATCCACAATGAATAACGACAAATTATTTTAAGACTCTCTGGTTGGATAAGAGCAACTATACGAATTCACACTTCTCCGTATTTGTTTTCCTAAATGCCACTGATCTTTGGGCATCTACTCCCTCACTGGTCGCCTACCTACGTCTCTGACTGACAGACCTCTTTCTCCGGGACTACCTGTCTCTATCTTTTTATATGGATAATGGCTGATGTCCCACCGTCCTCATCCATCCCTTTGTGTTCCGGAACCAACCGAAAGCCAGATGGATAGTCATATCTTCAAAAGATTATCTAAAATCATTAACAAAATTTTATTTGCCAATTCAAAAGCAGATGGAAACAAAAAATATCCCCAAAATTCTGAAGATGGTCTGGAGACGAATTTCCGGAAAGCTTGACTGAAAGGAAAAGGGATTTGTCTAGTTATCTCTTAATGAAATATGAGAAATCGTATTGTTATAGTTGCATTTTGTAACTTGGAAAGTACATTTTAGTTAGATAGAAGCATTATTGTTAATATTAAATATATTTATATGGCTTGTATATTAATATACCTGCTGTACTCTTCTGAAAGTTGAAAAACACACAAGGGACATATCAAATTGTGAATGGTGGATAAGAGGATTACTTTCCTACAAGGCAGTGAAGCAAAGAATAAGTTTAGAGATAATTATAAGGATAATCTGAATGCATTGCTCATGGATGTGAATCATTGGGAAGAACTGGCTTTTAAATAGAATAGAGTAGAAGCGCCTTATATGGAAAGGATGCAATACTTTTGACGATGAATGTCTCAAGCGTGATCTCCGAAGAGGCACTCACATTCATTTTCCAACGGACATGTAGTTTTGGGAATATGGAATTCTGTCGTCGAGAACAGATTATGTAAACCATTTGGAATGACTTCATAACAACTAGAAGCAAATCAAATATGACAAACTGCATTATCGTCCTACCAACGAAACCTGTTTTGTTTGAAACAAGATTATCAGATCATCATCTGGATTGTGAAGATACATGGTGGTCCAGTCAACCCAATCAAGGAGACAGAATTTGTCCGTCATATAGGCATGATATCAATAAACCGAATACTGATCTCAAGTGTCACTGTAGAGGCTATGAACATCTAAACAAGACGGAAGGCATAGCAAGGGATACGAAGTATAAGGAGGAGGATTTGTAAGATTTAAGTATGTATATATGTATGAATAAAAACTAAACAATGTTTATGGCATAATAATTATGCAAAAATAGAAAAAATAATTTCAGTCGACAGATAATGACATTTACTTAAATATATGTTTAATTTGGGATTAATTTATTTCTCTGTGTTATCATTGATTAAAATGAAGGTAACGTAAAATCTGATGAAAAGTTACGGAAACAAAAATTATAATGAAAATAATAGTCTGTCAATATTTCTGAGATGAGGTATTATGTACACTATTTACATTATTCGGACTATTGTCATCATCTTTGTTGCCATATTCATCATAACGTTTCTGCCGTTGTACGCTCCGGACTTCTTCAGGTGGTTGGAATGTCGAACTGAACCCTTTCGCTGTTCTAGTTCCACGTGCCATATCTAATGGATGTCAGTTATCAGTTATCTCCAGTTAAATCACCTCTCCAAATTTTCCACTGCCTTAACTAGGCTTTGAATTCACACTCTCACTGAATCTAATCAACGCTTTTATCCACTGTGCCATGTGTTCTTAAGGATACATGCCACAGTGGATAATATATATATATATATATATATATATATATATATATATATATATATATATATATATATATATATTTTAAGCGTTATGATAAATATGACAAATATGACAACAGTGATGAGGACAATAGTCCGAATTATGTGAATAGTGAAAATAATAGATTTTTAGCGTATTACTATGCGTTTGATCTGGTCACTTTTCTAGGAGAGTATTGCTTCAAAAATGTTAAACTTCTAAAAAAATCAATTTGTAACCAAAATATTTAAAAGACAAAGCAACACAAATTTTTTTACTATTTTCGCTGGGATTTAGAGATTCGAACAATTTCCGGATCGATTTTGGCATCAGATTATCTAAGATGTACTTGAACCAATGAACAATGAGATAAATAGGCATTTTTTTCAGTATTTAGTCAAAGACACGCGGGGTCATGAGGATAATTTTTAATTCTTCAAACAGTAATGAAACTGTCGACACCAGATGTCCCTGATAAGATCAATTGTTACAAACATAACGAAAATCATGCGCAGAAACACATAGACATATTTACCATATTTATATACGTGATTAATAATAATAATAATAATAATAATAATATCTATATATATATATATATAATTCTCAAAAGGTTTGTGTGTATGTGTGTGTGCGTGTGATCGGATGTTGTTTATGCGTTTCCAAAGTTTTCATCCGATTCCGATTACATTTTTGTCCAAATTGTTGACGACAATGGCTCTCCACTACTTCCTATCCATTATAACTGTCAGAAACAATTTACTATACTGTTCTTGGATATATATCTTTCATAAAACCTTTAATAAAAATAAATAGTTTTAATCATTAAAATAATCTATAACTATAAATCTCAAAATGTGTTAATATATATATGTGTGTGGGAGGGGATCGGATGTTGTTTATGCGTTTCCACAATTTTCATCCAATTTTGATTTTTTATTGATAATTTTTCAGTGCCAGTTTTGAGTCCAAATTGGCTGGAAAAAATTAAAACCTTCAAGGTAGAAAAATCGAAAAAAAACTGATTTTTTTTACACTTTGCACAAAAATCAAATTTAAAATTTAATGTCTGTAAAAAACAGCATACAATCAATTTAGAGAGTTGAAATCTAACGCGAAACAAATTATAAATATAAAAACATATATTATAAATAAAAATCCATGGAAGATGAAAACGCAAAAACGGGCCTTTTCAGGACCCCCGCTATTGAAATTGTTACCCCATTTTCGGGATGTGCCTCAGTTGCACCCAATTGTTTTTACTAATATTGATTTTCAGGTGGACTGATTTTAAACTTAAACTGCTCAAAGTGAAGAAGGCAAAAATTCCCAGTAATGAAACAGCTGGTCGAAGATGGGTTATACTTCTCGTATTTGTTAAAAAACTTACATGAAAAAACAATGAAAGTCGAACGTCTCAAGTGTTCTCCTTCGATAGAGAGAAAAAAAATACCAGTCTTTATTTTGGCGACTCATTTACGTGATTGTCATCATAATTCAAGCTCCTCATTTTCGAAATCAATTGTTTTTTTTTATTTCGAATAATTTTTACTATCGATATCCACTATTAATATCGATCAGTCTATCAAAAAGAAAAAAATAACGGAAATAAAATCTTTTGTACAAAGGCGGTCGAATTCATCACTCCGTACATCCATTGACAAATAAAAACACACTCGCCAACACGTGTAAAGCACACAGAAATCATGTTAGATGCACACAAACATACATACGCAGACACATAATCGTACGAAGAATTATATAGAAGAAAAAGGATGCACAATAAAATTAATGAAATTATCTCAGACAGAAGATCTAATCCAATAACACCATACCTTGACACCTAAACACACACACACACATTTACACACACACATATATATATATATATATATATATATATATATATATATATATATAACTGACAAGTTTAATTTTATCAATCGACAAAAGGTTAATATTATATTTTTACAAATTTCGAATATATGATTGTATATACTTGGATCGAAAATATGGATAAAGCGTTCGAATTTGACCTGTTGATGTATTTTGGAACGTCTCAGTCATTTTCAAGAATCATCTGGTATCTGTGCAGAAGGCATGATTCCGTTAGCTCAAAGCTGGCATTGTTTCGAAAGCAGAAAGTCTTAAATAGTTCATGGTAATATCATGTGTATCATTATCCGAAATTTCGATCCCTATACACAAAATCTCATTGACAAAACCTGTAAAAATACACTAAAATTTAAATGACCTTACCAAAGTACAGTGAATAACAAACTTGAATTACAGGCAACAAAAAAATGAAATTCATATATTTATATATATTCATCAATTAAATATTTCGCCGAATTAAGAATTGCAAGAACAGAGGAGACTTAGTCAAACTTGCTAGATTTAACTGCAAAAACTCAAATATTATTGATTAATATGCTAACCGAAAGACGTGCTTATTTATATGAAGTATTTCCTTAAAAATGCGCTCGCTTATATATATATATATATATATATATATATATATATATATATAACATTTGTGAATATTCGTGATACCGCGTATGTAAATTATTATTTGCATTGTTCGGACTGTAGTCCTCATCTTTGTTGGCATATTGACGACGTTTCGGTCGCTGTACACTCCGCTTCTATTCAGGTAATTGGAATTTCGAACCGAAAACTTTATTCCCTCCACCGGTCTAGATTGTTCTAGTTTCACGTGGCATGACTCTTCCGAAAGACTCAATTATCACCCTTTAACTGAACTCTCCATGTATTTGTTCCCCACGGTAGTAGCCAGTGACTCCTTTTGTCATCTCACTGGATCCAACCAACGTTTTCATCCAGTGGATAAAAGCTTTGTTTGGATACAGTGACTTCACCGAATTCAGACTTGACATAAGCGTCCACATTTTTAACATTATATATATATATATATATATATATATATATATATATATATATATATATATATATATATAACAAAAAAAACACTAATACTCCATGGTCATAATTTATTCCATTGGAATCGTAAATACGATCAATTCATCAGACCTACAAATTCAAAAAGAAAACAGAAAAAAAAACAACTCCGGAAATAAAACTAGAATGTAGAGAGAGTGTAAGTATGAGAGTGTGGGACGGATGTTAGAGTTAAAGTGAGGGTTAACAGACGAGAGAAGGTGGGAGATTAAAATTTAACAGAGAGAGTTTTTTTTTTAAATAGAGGTGAGTGGAAAGGGGAAATATGAATGTTGTCGGATGTCTAAGACATTAAAGATACATTTCATGGTGACATACTATATTTATTATATTTTATTATATCTTTACTCTGTCCTGAACATTGAGTTCTACCTGGATTCTATCCTCACGGAATTTTTTATTCAAAAAATACATGTATGTGTATGCACCTATGTATATATATTTATATATTTTGCATATGTATGTATATTTACCACTAATATTTATATATATATATATATATATATATATATATATATATATATATATATATAGAGAGAGAGAGAGAGAGAGAGAGAGAGTTTATTCAAATTTAGGTAATCCGTATGGGTAGACCTGAGGAGGATGATATCCAGAGAGCTCAATGTAAAATTCAGAGCATATATGTTTGAATAAAAGACAGACCACGTTAAGATTCCATGTAATAAGCAATTTCACCATAACCCCTTTAACAGAGTTCTGGATCATCAGACTTTACTTTTTCAGCTTTTGGAAGTAAAGTCTGATGATCCAGAAACCTTAAAAGGGTTGGTGAAATAGCTTATTACATGGAATCTTAACGTGGTCTGTCTTTCAAACAATATATATATATATATATATATATATATATATATATATATATATATATATATATATGTCGTGAACAAAAGGCCAAAAGTAGTCGCCAACAAACGGGCAAAAAATCATTTAGGAATGTCTTTTTTTATTTGCTGAGAACTTTGCAGCACATCCTCCTACACATCGCGCGCGAACACACACACACACACACATATATATATATATATATATATATATATACGATATATATATACACGAAAGTATATAAATGTATATAATTATAGGGGGTGAGAGGTGTAGAAAATTGTTCTTTTCCGGGTTTATATATTCGCTGTATTTGTCCCCTATATCAAAAATCGTGCTGCTTTGAAATTTCTCATGGCTTGTTCCGATACGGTGACCGGAAGCAGCCCGCTATCACTGTCACGCTGACCGGAAGCCCATTGATTTCAGGAAGGAAAGTTACCCATTATCAGAAACACAAGTCTCTCTATTAATTACTTATATTTATTAGGTACGACATTTTTTTTTCCGAAATGAGGAAAAGCTTTCTAGTGTTTTTATCAATCATGACGGCCCAGAAAGCAGAGCCTGAAGCCATCGCCTGTGGACCTCGCAGCTTACTTTTATCTGGTTTTAGATTACATGAGAAATTGAATCGATAACCCGTCTACGTCCGCCACGTAAATTAGTGCGCAGATGAATTATATCGCTGTAATTTCCCGCCTTTGCAAAGATTTTTCAAAAGCTCATTCGTGTTTTACATTCAACTCTCTCTCAGGCTGATTGATCGATTCTCTTACTCAAACGAGAAAACTAGTAAGCATGCAGACATTTAATAAGTAACAGATACCACATAAATAAACAATGGAAAAAAAAAAACATAAAACAAAAAAAACACTGTTACATATGAAGACAATAAAACGCCTTCTTATTGACTTTAATTCAAATAAAACCTCATGCAAGAAAAACAGATTTTCAATTAACGGTGTATGCTTCATAGGTAGGAATCTATTAGACATGAATCCTTACACACACACACACACACACACACACACACACACACACACACATATATATATATATATATATATATATATATATATAATGTATTTGGGCAAAATCTCTCATTTATTACGTGTTTAGTTAAAGCCAACTGACAAGTTACTGCAGTGAAGCTTTTTATTTAATTTTCTTATGTTCGTACAAGTGTTTTCTTTTCTGGACACAAAAAAAACTGTCCAAAAGTTCTGCATATCCAAGCGTTTTCGGGTATCATTTTAGCCATTAACAAGGATGATTTTTATTTTTTTATTTTAACTGAAGGTGCAGGTTTTGTATGTATATGTTTTAAGATTTTGGACAGTTTTTACACACATTGTGCCCGGAAAGAAACACTTGTACGAACACAAGAAAAATTAACTAAAAGGCATCTTAAATGCAGTAACCTTTCAGTTATCTTTTAACTTTAACGAAATATATATATATATATATATATATATATATATATATATATACACAACAGAGAAAAAAGTAAATTTCCTCATGGTTATAGTCTATTCCAAATGACGCCGAGTACGTCAATCTTATTCAAGCCAGACGTATGGACGTATTCTGTGTCGGAACTAGTGATTTAAAATTTAATATTTAACAAAGACAGCAGTTGAAAAATTGATACAGAGATGAATAGTAGAGGATGCTGTTTTTTTGTTAAAGTTCATTCTTGTTCCATCTTCGTATACCCTTCCCTGATCCGCTGAACTTTGGTTTTGTGATCGGAAGTAGACATGCTGTTATTTAAGGAGATTTGTTTAGGATAGGGAAGGCAATGTTTAAGTGATCAATGCCTATCTCTTCATATCTGTGCGTGTATATGAGTAGAGCCTAGTTTCTGAAGACGTTAAATAAATTGAGGCTCTCGTTGCATCCTTGCCGTACTCTAGACCATGTTTGGAATGCTTCCCTATTTGGTGTCCTCAACCGACATGTAGGATTTACCTTTTTTCTATCAGATCTAGACATTCAGTTGTTTCGGTGGATGTTTCTATCGATATGCGGATGAAGTATCTACTAGTGAAGCCGTATGCTGCTCTGATCAGGTTTTTCAATTTCTTCTTTGAGATGAAAGCAATTTCCTGGAGTCGCGTGATAAAATATAATGCACTCATTACATCCCTTACAAGACGGAAAACCGAACTGGGTCGTAAATAGTTGATTTTCATAGAACACAGAGAGTATATTTCAGAATATGTGTATTAGTATCTTACCCATAATTATACATTGGAGATACCTATATGTGTGATGCTCAGGGAGTTAAATTAGTATTCCCGTAGTGCATTAATATATGATTACTCCTATGTTTGTGCGATAATTTCATATTCCTTCATTAAATTTAGAAATTTGTTTTTTTTTTTAATTTCGGGGAGAGGATACGCCATTTTCAAAAGTTTAGCCATAATTTCAAGCGAGGCTTTAATAATTTTTTAATAGTTTTCTTTCCTTCCTCATCATAAGAATCGGTTGAGTTTATGTTTGGAGACAGACATTGTAATGCTCGGATGTATATTAGTGTATGTTTTCTTTTTCGCGAGGATCTTCAGCTTCCTGTGGTCAGGGTTAAAATGGGACAGGACGATATCTTTCAAACTCTTTTTGTTTCGAGTTTAAGTTGTTGTCATGATTTTGCACTTTTTTTCATATTTTCAAACAATGTATAACTTGCTTGGTTTTATTAATTTCGTTTCATATCTTTCGCAGGTATTGTTTTATAAGAGCGTTAACTGTTTAAAGGTAACATTTGCTTAATTCAAATAAAAATAGTCTACCATTAGCGTCACTGTGTCATCATTTGAGGAAATGGCTTGTGTGCAATGTAAGCGGAGGAATAGGCGCATCAAAAGCGTAATAACACTAAGGATATTTTTAACATTGCTTCAGCCATCGCAAGGAGTGCTGTTTCTTGCTCTCTGTATATGGGTCACAATCTGGCTTTAAATCACCGTGTATGTACTTGGGGTATTAAAGTGTACAACATACACTCTCATCCGGTGAAAAACGCTTCCATATATATATATATATATATATATATATATATATATATATATATATATATATATATATATATTCATTGATGCATGATTCATTAAATAATATAGACAAGTTTTGTCTATTTATTTTATGTAAATTCTTTTCATATCGTCTGATAAACTTAATAATATTATTATTAAAAGAAGAAATATATACCATATTGATAACATATTTTTTTAATTCTATCTAACCTTTCGGTATACATAAGCTATCATCAAAAATGACAATTACATTACAATATATTAACCAATATACGGACAAAACAATAGTGATAGTCTGTTTTTGATTGTATGAATGATTTCCAAGCAATTACATACGAGACGCTGGAAGCGAAAACCGTCCGCAGCTCATGACGTCACAGATGACCACGCGAGAGTAAAAACGAGAAGTATTAAATATGGGAATCCGTTTGTATAAACCAATGGCTTCTGTTATCAATTATAAGCATTTAAAATATTTGTGGAGATTTCCTAGTTTATTTTGTTCAGGTTAGGTTTCAACTGTTTTATGTATATAGCTTCAAGAATTTTAGGTTTTTGTTTATTGCTTTCATGTTTAAGTATATTTGTGTTTTCGACAAGGATTTTCCGGAATTGTGTATGCGGCCAGGCATGTTGGTTTAAATGCCTAAAAATGTTAGAGTTATCATTCAAATGTAGTGTCAAGAGTCGTGAAAGCGTGTTTATCGCGTGTTCAACATAAATATTATTTAATCCATTGGAAATACAATCTCCCAAAGGGCACTTGAATTTGTAAACTATGTTGATTTTTTGCAAATATGGTGATTTTCTTTCATCATTTAATGAAAATGTTATTGAGCTTATCAGACGATATGAAATGAATTTACATAAAATAAATCGACAAACTTGTCTATATTATTTAATGAAACATGCATCAATGAAAAAATGCTGCCTAAATACACACACACAATACCCCCCATATATATATATATATATATATATATATATATATATATATATATATATATTAATAATTTTTGTGACGTACAGTGGTCGTTAATAATTAACTCAAGTAAGTATTTATTTGTGGTTGTAATTAAATACTGCTTTATTTTAATATTGAATTTTTTTACTTCATTGTTCTTACTTAAGTTGTAAAAGACAACTAAAGGTAACCATTTCAGTGAATACCTTCTTAGTAGCTCCGCTCGGCTTAACGTCTGGTAAATCCTAAATCAAATCCCAAATCATCGATGCAAAATAATTCACACTCAATAGTCACTCAATAATCACTTCAGCCAGCAGCCTGACACCGCTATTTATACACCTGGCGGAAAACATATATTCATAAGTCCAGAGTGTCACGATCGAACCTCGATGTCGGTAGTTACGCATTTTCTTTCTATATGACAATAGTAAATATACACTTTTTCCTCAACAGCACCACACAATATTCCCGTGATGGCTGAAAACTGACCGTTACATAATTTAAATTTTGATTGATATACCGGACTGTAATAATAGTGGAGCAGTTCATTTCCTTTAACCAGTTTGTTTAAAAACTAAAATTAAAATAAAAAATAACTATAAAATAATGGGAAAAAAAAAACTACAAAACACATTTCCACACAACATATATACTCCTAAAGATAAATACAAAACTAACACTTCTCTTTCTAAATATTACTAGCAATTAAAAAATGTTAGCAATATACCCATAATTACGTGACCTAATATATGGCCCAAGAACCACTCAAGGTAGAGTGTTATTGTATGAAGTTGTTTCTGTGTAAGAAAGTGCAAGATGACAGGAATGATAGCTAATTCTAGTCTTAAAGATATCAAGAGTTAATTAACGAATATAATGTCAGAGTTGAGGCGGAGACTTTAGGAGGATAGAGTTGAAGTAAATTTGAGAAGGAACCGCAAATCCAATGATAAACAGGTAACAAATGGTGAAACTTTGCTCTGGGACGTTTGTGAACCAGATGATAATAAAAATAAATAAAAATAAAACGGCCAGGAATGCAAAAATGTAAGTTATTTTTTAGTATTTTACAAAGAGAACGAGGAAACAATATATGAAAACTTCTTAAATGTCACCGCTCCGAACTTGAAAAGGGAACTTAATAGATGATGCAAATCATAATTTTGGTACGTAATCTTGCGAGACGCTCTGCACGGGGAAAGCATTTTTTCTTCGCAGCGTCTTGCACAAATTCGTTGTCTGTACAGACAGTGTTTCACTGAATAATCTTTAAGGGTTATATGACAGGCTAAACGTGATGCAGGCTCAATTGATAAGAAATTTAAGCCAAAAGCGTTTTACTAGCAAATACTAGATACAGTTAGGCATATCAAGAGGACCTGAAAATTATTAAAAAATAGATTCCTCGGTAGTAGTAATATATACAAAGATCAAGATCAAATTCTAAGTTTATATGAAGTAATCATTTCTTATTAAGATTTTAAGCCTAAACCTTACAACAGAAGAACTAGCGATATAGCAAAATACTCCACAGATTAGATATTTATATATTTTAATATTTTTGTTGGCTTTGAGTCAATGCCAGAGTAACTAACATTTCATTTTCATGGAAGCTATCACTGGCTCGTCGTCTATTCATTGGCATATTACAGATGGCCTGAGATTTAGTAAATCTATTATGTACGATGTAACTTGGTAGGCAACCGAGAAAGGGTGTATCAAATTCCTCACTTCCTTTCTGTCGATTTCTTTTTCAGAATTCAGAATTTCAGAATAATTTGATTTACCATTTTACCTATCTCAAATTGTTCTATCTATCTATCTATCTATCTATCTATCTATCTATCTATCTATCTATCTATCTATCTATATATATATATATATATATATATATATATATATATATTTCTGTCCTTGCCACACTCTCTCTATATTCATCTATTAAATCCCGTTCATTATCTATTTATCTATCTAACTATCGTGTCACTATCTTTCTTTATTTTTCTATCTACTAAATTCCGTTCATTATATCGTATCCTGTCCATTATATGTATGTATGTTTATCTGTTCGTGCCACCATTTCTATATGTATCTATTAAATTCCGTTTATTATCTATCTATCTATCTATCTATCTATCTATCTATCTATCTGTTCGTGTCACCATGTTTCTGTATTTATCCATTAAATTCCGTTGTTCATATATCTCTATCTATCTATCTATGTATCTATCTCTCCCTATATATATATATATATATATATATATATGTATGTATGTATGTATATATATATATATATATATATATATATATATATATATATATATATCCGTGTGTGTGTGTTTCTATATATATTAAATTCCGTTTATCTATCTATTCATCTATCTATCTATCTATCTATCTATCTATCTATCTATCTATCTATCACGAAAAATTATATATACCAACGTATCTTTAGTGTTCGTCTTTTTTTTTCTCATTTATTTCACATGATGCAAGGTTCATTGCTAGCGCAATTTCATCACCCAACTCCCAATTTTCTAATCCTGAACCCAAAGCTTTATTAATTCGATGAGTCTACACTATTTCAGAAAAGCTGCAAAACAAATGAATTAAACAATAAATAAATATAAAGTATAATTTCTCTCTGCTTTTTACCTTTGATCCTTTTGCCCGTTCCACGCGACAATCAACTCATTGTCAACTGTAACATTTCTAGAACCTTTCACTTACAGTTCAGCTCCATTGCACAAAGTGAAACCATTGAGCTACCCAGCCTTTGCCGATCATTACGAACAAACCCTTTCGTCAATGACCCTTTTCTCCCGTTAGAATTAATTCCTACCCGTCTCTCCAGGTCTGACATGGAATTTTTGACAACCGCACCTTTGGCATTTATCACGGTTAATTTAAGGAATTGCATTTACGTTTCCTCGTAAGCGCATGTATCCCCCCCACCCCCACACGATTATTAGTCTCTTTTTTTTTTTACTTTCTTTATCTTCTTCTTTATCATTGGTTTTGTTCCTTTTTTTTTTCTTTGTTTTCTTTCTCATTCTCTCGTCTTCTTTTTTCCTATACATCTCTGCTTTTTTTATTTTTTTAATATTTTTTATCGATAGTCAATCAATCAATCATTGATTCTATTTTTACATATTTCTTCACTTTCTCTGCAAATTATCTGTGTGTGTTTTTTTTTCTGTTTAGGCCATGTTCTGTTACTATTTATGTTTTTCTGTATTTTTTATTCATTTTTTCGGGCTTTCCAATTACGCTTGTTTTTCCTTGCCGTCATAAATGATAGCATGTATAAAATAATTTACAATTATTATGAGTGCGTCTGAATTTTCACGAAGTAGTTCTTTTCAACACATCGTTCTGTAAACATTCGGAACAATCCAGTACTGAATAATCTCCCGTGCACAAACGACTCGAATACAAAAGATATATGTCTAGTGCAACAAAAAGTTACACACAGTAAAAGCAATAACACTTGACGTATTCGGCTGCAAGTTATTTGTATATTTCATTTGTTTCTTTTTTTATGTTTTTAAGGTATTTATGTATTACTTTATTCCTCAATAGAAAATTCTGTTAATACGTTTTTTTCGATGTTTGAATCACTGGATCTAACTAACGCCTTTATCCACTCTGCCATGTGTCCTTGAGGACAGTGACAGGACCCAAAGAGTGTGAGTTCAATACCCGGTTAAGGCAGTGGAGAACTTGGAGAGGGGAATTAACAGGAGATAACTGACAACTGTCATCCATTCTACATGACACGTGGAACTAGAACAGTTTACCCCAGTGAGCGAAATAAATGCCGAAAGGTTGTAATAAATATGGCGACAAAGATGAGGACAATAGTCCGAATAATGTAAATGGTGTACATAATACGTCATCTCAGATATGTAGGCTGATCTATTTTCTCAATTTAGTAATTTTCTTTACATTGTTTATTTTAATTTATTTTTAATATAATTTGTTTTAATTCCTTCATGTTTCCTGATATGTTTCTCAAATTCATTTTTTTTCCTAGTGGCGGGATTTTAAGCTAGTTCCGGCATAAACAGAATCCATTATGGAGATATGGACTTGAACTTAAACACTTTTCTAAAATTATGTTGGATTTAGTAACGGAGTAAAACAAATGGATTTTAGCACGTTATTATTTTCACACGTGATTGAAATTTATGATATATCTTCATGTTTTGTAAGAAAACATTTCAACACGTCTTTCTATACAGTTAAAGTTTGGATTTCAAATGTTTTACTTTAAAATTGGAGAGATAGAAAAATAAGACATTTTCGACATTTACAACTCTTCTATCTTAGGCAAAAAAGAAACGTTATACAAATTTTAAAAAATATATTTGCCATTTATGGACATGATGCTATGGCTGAGAGTAATGTTCGCAAGTCGTTCGCTAGGTGGAAATTAATATCTAAAAGACAATGTTGTGACAAGCTGGTGGTCTGCGACGATGACTAAGTCGAAACATTGATTAAAGCGTCAAAGTTCCAAGTCTGTGTTCTCCACATAATTTGTCAGACCTTTCAACCAACTGATGAACATTCATAATTGTTCTCAAATTTAAAATCCTTGATAAACCAATGGCATCGTCGCTTTTACATATAACCCAATGCAACAAAATAAATCCTACGTTACCAGAGGCCGAAACGCGTCTTCCCCTTGTCTCTTTTCATTCATTTTCTTCCTCTAGAGATACACTCTACCTGAAAATAATTATATATATACATATATAACAGAGGAAAGATGTATGTATAGATAAATATCTAACATACGAATGTGTACACACACACACATATATATATATATATATATATATATATATATATATATATAAGAATGGTTCTGACAGTCAGTTATGTGTCATGCGTGATACACGCTTAGGCGATCATCTATCTTTCGATACATGACTGACGAGGCATTAGATTGCCATTTCTCTTGCCATCCAAGGCTATAGAACCCCATCTATTCTGATATTTTCCCATAGCAGGGGGGAGAAGAAGAGGATTCATAACTTTACAAAGTATTTTACCACGTAAGTGAATTTAATGAATTCAACCGGAATTCGAACTTGCCTCTCCGATTCCTCAATCCGCGCCGCTATCCATTACTCCACCATACCTACCATAATCGTAACGTATATACTCGTGTAGAAGATTAGATTTTATGATTAGATTTTCTTTACGTAAAAATTAGAGTGTCGCAGTTTACACAGATTATTATTCTGTAGAGGTAGAAAATCATGAATTTTCGGTTTTGAATTCAGAGTTGTCCTTCTCATAGACTAGTTGCCATCCATTGCTATAGAACCCAGTAGCTGGAGGGAGAAGAAGAGGATTCATATCTTTCCCACGTAAGTGAATATACCAGTTACCATCAAAGGCTATAGAACCATGCCTGCCCTGCTATTTCCCCATAGCCGAGGGGAGAAGAAGAGGATTCATACATTTTCCTAGGGTATTAGGACGTAAGTGAATGTAATTGATTCGATTGGGATTCGAACTCGTCTCTCCGATTCCTTAATCCGAGCCGATATCCATTACTCCACTGTTAGTTTTTTCTGTAATTTTTACAATACCGAAATGATCAAAACCTGCCAGCATCTCTATTACAATTCAATGTAGCCCGTATGCTTTCTTCTTGTTCAATTTGCCTGCTGTTTATTTCACGTCAGACTTAAATATTTCAAGTTCTTCAATATTTCTGCTTATTGAAGGTTATCCTCCTTCGTCGTTGAAGAGTTCTCCACCTCTGAGATTTATGTAGACAAATTGCCATCCAAGGATATAGAACCAGGTCTGTCCTGCTATTTACCCATAGCAGGGCAGAAGAGGATTCATAACTTTCCCAACGGAAGTGAATGTAATGCATTTGACTAGAACTCGAACTCGGTTCTCCGATTTCTCAATTCGAACCGCTATCCATTACGCCACCCTGCTTCCGCATCCGGAAAAGAATCAGTATATTCGTATTCTGTGTCTAATAATGTGTTTAGAGTAGTCATATTTATAAGCCACACAAGAGTAGAGATACATGTCTCTCCTGCTGTTTAATCCAGAGATGGAGAGGGAGAAAAATGATAACATCCTAACAATTGGATATATTGCACTGAATCACTCACCAATTCTACTCTGATCCTGATTAATCGATAAATCATAAAACTGTCTTTTGAACACTACATTCCTTGAAGTTTCGTAATGATACGAGGACGTCGGTTACTGAACCGCTCCTTGGGGAAATAACATTGTCATTGTTTTATGGAAAAAAGTCTCGCTGTGTCGTCAAGTTAAATAAATCATGTTGCTGTTTTGATAGATTCATGTGATCCATTTGTATTCGTGTCTGAAGGAAATTATTTCATGTATCCTGTCTGTCAGCAGTGCGTTCTGTAAGCTTATTGTGGCCCTGTTATGGTGTAAGAGTTCACAAGTACAACGAGAATCTATCTTGACAGACGGGACATATAAACCTTCTGTTGCTGGTGATTTGAACCTCTTAAGGCTTACCTTGCTTCCCAGTGGTCATTGTTTGGTGCAGAAAGATGAAAGGCCAGATGTATATGAACTTATTTCTGGTACACACGAATAACTTCTGGGTACTCTATAACATTCCGCACGATTCATCTTTACACACCCTTATGCATGCATGGGGTAAGTTGGATATATCTCTACGTTCCTTGCAGATTTACTCGGCGGACAAATTATAAGCAACTCCGCTTGGATAGATATATCTACGCTACAAAGCAAATACCTCCACGCGTGCCACCACGCGTAACCTCCATTATACACGCGCTGAAATATTATTACTTTCCAGTTTCTAATTTTCTAGTTCATTATTTTCTTATTCATTGTATTTTACATTATTTTAATGATTTTTATTTTAAATTTTATTTTCTAAGTCATAATAAGGTTCACCAAATAACACCCCTGTCGCGCAAAATGACATGAGGGACCCCGTAATTTGTTCAAACGATTTACTGAGGTCATCGAATTAATGGTTTTCATACTCTCTTAATAAGGTTTAAATATATTTGTTTTATTATTCTTTTAGATTTATATATCAATTTTGCAGTGTTTTAATTTTGTTTTGTATTAATTATTACGTTTTATTCGAAGTGTTCATTCAGAAAAAAAAATCTATTAAATTAGTTTTCCGTATTTTATTACTTATTACTTATTTCTTTTGCTTATACAAGCTTTCTTTCTATCTGATTAATTTCTTTCGTCATTCTTCTTGTACAAATTTCCATCCAATTCCTTGAACTCTTTTACTGATTTTTTGGTATGCTCCTTTACGTCTTGGCTTTTATCAGCCCATTTCTATTCCATCGATTCTTCCACTTTGTTAACGTTTCTGGGTTCACTTTTACCATTCTTCGGCATATTTTCCTTTCTATTTTCATTGATTTTTCTTTTCTCCTTAAGCATTCTCCAAGTAAAATATATTTTATTTATATTTCTTTCCTTCATAGTTCTTTCATTCTTACTCTCCCGCCTCTAGATCTTATTTTCTTCATAGTTTTTATTTATTTATTTCATTTCATAATTTTTTATTTCCTTATTTTATTTTCTCACGTTAACATTTTCTTTCTTTCTTTCTTTCTTTCTTCATTTATTTTTTTTATTAATTTTTTACTCTCTTTCTTTCATTTTTTTTCTTTCTTACTTTTTCTTTCTTACCTTCTTTTTTTACTTTCTCTCTTTCCTACTTTATATCTTTTTCTTTTTCTTTCTTACTTTCTTTCTTTCTTACCTTCTTTCTTTTTAAATTTCTTATTTTTTCTGTTTCTTTCTTCCTTCCTTTATATCTTTCCAGCTTCCTTACTTTCTTTTTTTTCTTTCTTTCTTTCTTTCTTTCTTTCTTTCTTTCTTTCTTTCTTTCTTTCTTTCTTTCTTTCTTAGTTTATTTCTTCATTCTTTCTATCTTCATGTTTTTCTTTCTTTCTTACATTTTCGATCTTTCTTTCTTACTTTTTTCAATCGTTCTTTCTTACTTTTTTCAATCTTTCTTTCTTACTTTTTTCAATCTTTCTTTCTTTCTTTCTTTCTTTCTTTCTTTTATTCTCTTCATTATGTCTTGGCACTCGCCATTTTGCAGTCGTAATGGGGACATTTTGAATTAATTCAATATACTGCAAATTATTTATTTATTTTTTTTTTTGTTATATTTCTACAAACTTTTCGGCCGGCCAACTAGGCGGCCTTCTTCTGAGGTTAATTTAGTGAAACAAATTTCAAATAATAAAAAAAGAACGTAACTCTTCTGTTCAGGGTTTAGTGACAGTTATCGTAAGCAATATACAATATACACAATTATCGAAAGCAATAAATCCAGAAATTAAAATGATGAAACATTTGTGAAAAAAAAAACGTAGTAGAAAGGACAAAAATAAAGTGTCTCAGGTTGTTAATTACTATGATTATGAAATATTACTTCTCACTATTTTGAAGATATTTGAAAGCAATCAGTGTACAGTAAAACAATTCGATTTCCTATTGTTTTCTGCGACTTCTCAAGGCTTTATAAGTACCACTGAATCATAACTTTGCGATAATATTCTAAGAGATTTTGATCTTAAATTGAAAATTTATTTCTATTTTCTTGTATATTCTGTTATACTTCGACCTGAAGATTCTTATTAACCAGAGAAACCCAGCGACATCTTACTCGTTTCTGAACCCATTTTCGTACATGTCGTGCGTCGTGGCAGAGATTAATTGAGTTATTGATTTGTTTTTTAACGGTTTATCAACCACTTGAAAATTATTTAAAACTGAAACATTTTGGTTTGTATAATTAATTCTTTTATTTTTTCAAAATGAATATTGTAAAAACATTTATGCACGAGATAACATTGATGTTCCCAAATACACGTTCCACTATTTAATCCATACCTGGAGGAAGAAGAAATAGATTCATACCTTTACCAATGGTATTTTTGTCTAAGTGAATGTAACGAAGTCGACTTGAATTCGAACTAGTTTTTTACTTCAATAATATCTTTAAGAAAAAAAAAATTTAAAAAAATATAAATAATGAGTATCCCCATCTTATCCAGCATAGAACATGTAGGCTTTTCCATAATTCTGTAGTCTAATGTTAAAAATCTATATCACTATTTTCATAGCAAGTGTTTAGACGAACTATATTGATTAATTCCACCAGTTCAGACATTTAGAGCTATGGCTCTCCATACCACATTCATGGTGTCGAATCATGATCGTACTCTAAGTATTCCATTGGAAGTTCTTATCTTGTGGAATATACTCCCGAGAGGATTCTTCTTCGATCACTCCGAGTTTCACCTCTTATTTCGTCTCGTGATTCTCGTCGCGAACTTTCAGAAATGTCCTGTTAGCATCGAGCGATACTAAATGGATACAAGAATCTGTAGATATATCGCGATTGGCCAACGCGAAATAATACGACAAAATAGAAATTCACATTCCATTAGGTGTTAATATAGTTCATATTGTATACAAACTTTTTATTATATTTATCTCTCTTTCTCTCTCTCACACATACATACACACACACACATTTTCTCAGCTTCTATCCACTTTGCTATTCCTGTGTTTCTTCTTCTTCTTCTTCTTCTTCTTCTTCTTCTTCTTATTATTATTATTATTATTATTATTATTATTATTATTGTACTGTGCGTCGTGTTCCTTCAAGACATTATCTATCATGGCTCTTGACAATTTCATGACCTTTATAGCTCTTTTCCTTATCTTTCACTTTTTTCCGCCATCCATTTACTCAGGTTTACTAGATATATTAAGCGCTATTTTCCTCTATCCTTCTTGCCTTTCTCTCTGTCCTGTGGGTATCAGATTTCTACGCCTTCTTCCTCATTACATTTCCCCTTTACATTTCGACTGTCTCTTTTTGATGTTGAGCATAAATGTTTTTTCCCATCCCCATTTTCTCTAAAACTTCCTGATTGCTCACATATTCAGTCCATGGTATTCTCAGCATCTTTCTCTAGAACCCCATTTCTGTTGCCTCAAGTCGCTTCTTCATCTGTGAGGAGATTGGACACATTACATTCTACTTCATTCCATTTCTCTGTTTGCATTTTTCCAACATCAGAGACCCTTCTTTCTTTTAGTTCTTTTAGTTTAAATTCCATTTGTATTTCTTTTCTCCACATCAACAATTACTTCTTCTTCTTCTTCTTCTTCTTCTTCTTCTTCTTCTTCTTCTTCTTCTTCTCCTCATCCCTATCCTTTCTACCTCTTCGTAAGTTTTCACGGTTTGCTATCCCTCCTAATTCCTGTTATACCAAACATTTTATTCGTTCGCTAAGCTATTCGCTCTTTTCCTATGTCACACTTGTCTAAAGTATAGAGTGTGAATATCAAATTTGCCAAGCCTTCCTTTCTCATTATGTGCCTCGAAGTAGCAACTGTCTTTTAAAACTTCCTCCTCATTTACATGTAAAGTTTATTTTTTAATTGATTGATTTTTATAGTTTTCTTAAATGAGCGTTCGTAAGTCAAAACAGGACGACGTGTAATCTTTCTTCTGCTGTCGTGAAAAACTGAAATCTCGAAATAAACAAATTTTCCTAAAACAGCAATGTTAATAACAGCTTTATTGCCAACGGATTTATTTAATATAAATATTTAAAGCCTGAAACTAAAGAATAGGATACATCTTCTGTAGAAACAAGAAATAATAGTAATAAAAGCAACTAATGCAAAACTGTTAATTTACGGACATTACAAGGAAGACGAATGATCACAGTTATCTATAAAGTTGGATATTCGCCCGTTTGCAAATCTTTATTTAAAAACACTACGAATTGCCTTCATACAAATCAAAGCCGATATTTACCCGGCCTCCCCACGAGACACGATGTGACACATGGCCGATTTTTATGTGGGGCGACCCGAGCCCGAATCACCGTAGAGTCCGCATACAAGGGGTCAGGTTTGTCTACTTCCCCAGGATAGACGCTGCACTTCGTCGAAGCCTCGTCTGGGTTGCTCTCTTCCCGAGGGCAAAGAGGTCGACAAGCAGAGCAATCCAAACTCAGAGGCTTGACGCACTCTGGAAGCCGGAAATCATCCCGAACTCCCCATGGGTAGGATGTGGCAAAAGGTCGGTTTTTTACGTGGGTCGTTTCGACCACATAGCTTCAGGTAGAAATTCCCCGTAAACCACGCATACAAGGAGTCGGATTTGTCTACCTCCCCAGATGATACTCTGCCCTTCGGCAATGCCTCGTCTGGGTTCATCTCTGCCCGAAAGCAGAGAGTTCGACGTTTTGAACTTGCTCAAGACTAACCTGGAATGCAAGCGGTATTTACTCGCACTATCCACTGAGCGCGGTTTGACACAAGACTGGCTTTACGTGAGTCTTTCTGAACCCGTAGTTTCGGGCAAAAATTCCCCGTAGACGCCGTATACCCGGGGTCAGTTTTGTGTACCTCCCGAGACGAGACTTTGCCCTTCGGCATAGCCTTGTCTGGACTCCTCTCTGTCCGAAGGCAGCGAATTCAATGTCTTGATGCTTGCTGAGACCAACATCTTTATTTCTATGCGCCGTGTCCTTTCAGGACATAGACGATCATATCACTCCACCTCCCTCTATCCCTTGCAACTTTCAACAAGTTCCTTCCCCCAGACCTCGTTCTGTCATCCACTTGCTTAAGGCCGTTGTTTTTCCTTGTGACTCTTTTCTCCTCTATTCGGCATGTGAGTATCAAAATCTCCCGTTCCTCCTTCCTCATTGTGTGTCCCAAGAACTTCAGCTGCCTCTTCCTGATGTTAAGCCTCCTCCTTGTTTGCATCCTCTCTAAGACCTCATCATTGCTCACACACTCGGTCATTGATATCCTCAGCATCCTTCTATAGACCCGCATCTCCATCGTCTCGGGTCTCTTCTTCATCTTAGAGGAAATCGTCCAACATTCGCTGCTTCTTCCTGATGTTAAGTATAAGCCTCCTCCTTGTTTGCATCCTCTCCAAGACCTCATCTTTGGTCACACATTCGGCCATTGATATCCTCAGCATCTTTCTACAGAACCACATTTCCGTTGTCTCGGGTCTCTACTTCATAATTGAAGAAATCGTCCAACATTTTATGCCGTAAAGACATTCGTATTATCATTATTATCCACCTCCCAAGACGAGACTCTGCCTTTAGGCATAGCCTTGTCTTGGTTCCTTTCATAATATTACACTATTTTATTTATTAATTAATTATATAATGATTGCCTTATAGCTTATAGTTCTTTTTATTTTCCTTTGATATTTCTCTTTTTTACGTCTTTCTCATTCTTTTGCTATCTTCTTCTATTCATTCTTTTCGACTTTTTTCCTCTCCGGCATTTTATTGCTTTATATATTGAAGTCCATATTTTTTATTCTTCTTATCCCTTCTTTAATTCCCTCATAAAAGAGAAGATGAAAGAATAGAAATCGATGGGAGGCTATGAGAAAGAATTAAAATATAACTATAAAATGACGGTAATATGAGACGTAATAATGATATAAACATTGTTTTTAAAGTGTAATAAAACAAAACGCGGCTTACAAATCCATTTAAATATTAAGAACTTTGAACGGGAAAATATTCGTCAACTTTCTGCTGTTCCGTTTTTATTTGTCTTCTCAGTTTCAAATGTCCCGTCATGCAATTGAAGCGTTATATCACGGGGCTATGCAATGGCATATTTTCTGATCAAACCAAAGCAGGAATGACAAGAAAAACTGAAATATTAAATTTTGGCTTTAAAAGAATTCGGCTGATTCTAAAAAATAAATAAATAAATAAATAAAATAAAAAAACGGATCGTTAATATGAAAAACACTCAAAGAAAGAAGGAAAAAAAACTCCAAATAAATTATAATCAAATTAAAAAAAACAAAAACAAAAAAACCTGCAACCTTGGCAGAACAAAATATAATGATGGTGTCGCACGATAAGGAATAGTGTTCACGTTGGTATAGGCTATCACTAATGTCTAATTATATTTACAAAAGGAATAGACCCAAATCGATCAAACAATAAAAATATTAATTTAAAAGGATCCGTGTTGGAAAATAATAAAGATGATGGTGTCGGTTATATTACTCAAATAAAATTTTCTCCTAGGAAAGAAAAGAAACAATAAAGAAAGAAAATAAAATAAAAGAAAGAAAGAGAAGCAAAATTTCTTTTGCAATCGATCAGGGAAAGTGAATTTTGCTCAAAAAGTTTAACGTAACGAAAAAATAATTGAATGGCAATTTATAAATATAGGAACAAAAACAAATGCTGAAATATGTCACATGTTTTTAATGCGTTCATTTCAAGTCTGAAACTAGTTCTTTCTTCTAAATTCTGTTATATATTCTGAAGTGTGAATAATAAACCAACATCAACAGGACACAATGCAGAGTGGATAAAGGCGTTGGTTACATCCAGTGACAGGACCCAAAGAGTGTGAGTTCAATAACTGGTTAAGGCACTGGAGAACTTGGAGAGGACAATTAACAGAAGATAACTGACAACTAACATCCATTAGACATGGCACGTGGAACAAGAACAGTCTACCCCAGTGAGCGAAATAAAGGCTTCAGTTCGACATTCCAACCACCTGAAGAAGGCCGGAGCGTACAACGGCCAAAATGTTGTAATAAATATGGCGACAAAGATGAGGACAATAGTCCGAATAATATAAAAAGTGCACATAATACCTCATCTCAGAAATACAGACAGATTTAATTTTGCATCAACTTTGATTTATTGACATCATAGATACACTCATTGCAATACTGCAATATTTACGACTACATAATTAAGAAAGAACAAAGTTCAATTTTTTTCTTCTGAATATACACGCTTCTTACATATAAAATACATATACAGTCGCAGAGTTTGAGGGTTTTAAAGAAGGGGTTATTAGAAGATTATTATCCCAATTTCCGGACAGAGAGAATCGCACAAAGAAACAAATGTACTTAACACCATTGAGAAATTTTAACTTTAAAGAAGCTTAAATTGAGTAACATAATTATAGACATAGTTTGGATAGTAATATATTCACAATACTTGAAGCTAACTATCTATCTATCTATCTATCTATCTATCTATATATATATATATATATACCTATACACACAAAATGATGTATATATATATATATATATATATATATATATATATAGTGTTGACTTCAATGTTCACTTTTATATTAATATTTATATAAGCGTTATATCTGATGTTGAGTAATTTATCCATAAATATAGCAAACCTTGAAACTTTATTTCGTCATATATATATATATATATATATATATATATATATATATATATATGTTTAAATCTTAAGTTTTGGGATCTTAGCGATATGTCATTTTTATACCTAAAAGTAATTTTTGGAAGAATTATGTATAAAATTTACGTGTGAAGACTTTCGGCCGATGAAATACTAAAGCACTAAACGCCACACACACACACACACGTACACACACACACACACACACACATACATATATAGATAGATAGATAGATAGATAGATAGATAGATAGATAGATATAAGTAAGTGAATATTGAAGTCAAAACACAGCAGCGACAGTCAATTTCATGCTAAATGCCATCATCAGCCTATGGACATGAAAGAGATTGTCCCATCTGCGTGTTGATTTGAATGACCACTTTTAGAATAGCATGTGCTCTATCCCTTATATTGAACACTATAACCCATAATTATAACATTATATATATATATATATATATATATATATATATATATATATATATATATATATATATATATGTATAAATAAAGAGAGTTCGTATATATAAATTGTTATTAAAAGTTTAGAAAAATTGAAGACATGGATATATAATTATAACTATCGATTATTAGCACTATGGTCCCCTATCCTTATACACACACACACACACACACACACACACACACACACACACACACACATATATATATATATATATATATATATATATATATATATAAATTTTGAATAAAATCATTATTTCTACTGAATAAATATGTAACATAGGATTTTGTTTCAATTTTCTTTTTCAATCACGCGCAGTAAATACTGCAGACGATGGTTAATATACCCGTATACACTATAGTATTATGTTGTTAATCTAGGTACAAATCCAGGAAATATACAGCATTTGTTAAGCATGAGTCTATCATATAGAAATCTTGGCCTTACGTTTGCTCTTAAGTGGATCACAAAAGGGTATTCTTTATATCTTGAATATCATTTTTTTTTTTTTTGAATAGATTTTTTTTTTATATGACACAAAATTAGTAGAAATAAATGTCTTTGTTTCTGGATATAGTGATTTCGTCAGATAAACGAAATTTACGGCCGAACACGCGAAAAGAACAAATTATATTTTCGAATTTACATGGAAATCAACGTATTTGAATAACCCGTTATAAGAATTTTGCATGGAAAGATAGATAGATAGATAGATAGATAGATAGATAGATAGATAGATATGTGACGTCGTCCCCCGGTCGCAGCGTCGACTGTGTCGTTCGATCCCGTTCGCGGCGCCAATTGTGACGTCACGTGCTTCCCAGGCTCTGATATCCTGGTCACGGACAGCACCAGTTGTGACGTCTTTTGTCGCGGCGTCAGCTGTTCGCTCCTCGCTGCTCCAAACGTGACGTTCTAACCCTTTGGTTAGATTGATACCAGCCTCATCGTTCCCAACCTGCTTCCAACGCCTGGTTACCAGGGTAACTGCACTGATCTCCGGTCTGCCTACCCACGTTGTGACTTGATCTTAGACAGATGAGATCAAACAGGGCTTGGGGCCGCAATGATAACACACAATTATGTATAATAAAAAGAAATAAAATAACAACTCACAAGGTCCAACGTATCAAGAAAAAGGTAACACACTTTTATGTCTATTTGCTCGGTACATAGGACTATGTCTACCTCCCGACCCGTTCTGTGGATTGTGGCACAACGCTTTTACTAGGCAACTTTAAGGCTTCTAGTTGTCTGCTCTCTTAGAAATTTGCGTTTCGCTGTGTCTTTGGACGAAAGTCGAAAAAAACTTATTTCTTGTGGTCTGATTCTAAGTCGCTCTTCAAACTACTTGTTCTTGGTTGAAGAAGAGTCTAGAAGTGTGCGTGAATCTTGGTTAGCTATCTTGATGCGGTTTCAACACTGGGCGCTGATCTCTGCTTGTCGTTCACGGCTGATCTCTCTCGCCGTCCGCGGCGCAAACTCTCCTCTTCAGAGTCTGAATTATTGGTCACTCATCTCTGCCGTCAGTGCGCGAATTAACTTCTTCTCTTCAGCTTGCTCTGATTCCAACTTCTCCACTTAGGCCAAACAGGCTGCTTCACTTCGGCTTCTCTTGCCCGCAAAGGGACGAATAAACCGGGCCCCGTCCGCGCTCAGACTCCCCTCGCCGCGCGGCGCAAAAACTCTCTGATTTCTGTCGGTTGGGGTCCCTTTTTATTGACGCAGTCAAAAACTGGGGTGGGTCTGTCGGCGTCAGGGTTTTCTTGATAATTCTAAATACGCATCCACCCTTCTTATTTCTGGTTAGGGATTTTCCATTTTCGCTAATTCACTTTCACTCCTACTTCCTTATTGTGTCTCTGAGGGCGTATACCCGCTTCTTCTTATCGGCTCCTCACACTTACACCTCTGACAGGGGCGTCGACCGATTCTCCTCGTGCGTCACGTGGCCGCTCTCGGTCAATGAGGTCCTGGTCGGGTATTTTTCCTCCTCCTTCGTGCGCCACGTGATCCCATCTAGCCAATGGCGTCTTTAGTCGGGCGTGGACAATCCGTGGCTTTGTTCTGGGGGAAGAAACACCTTGCTTAAAAAAATAAAAAATTCAAATTGCCCTTTTCGTACGTGACCGAAATGACGCTCTCGGTTTTTTTACACGCGGTATTTGTCAAACAGTTTATCGCTAATTGGATACGATCTAAGAAAGGGATTTCCCAGACTGGGTGGCGTTTTCGTGAACGAATGAAAATATTTCACCTTTTCCTTCGCTCGAAGCTTGATAACAAAAATCTTAATTATCTCAAAAAAACATTTTTAGCCAACATCATCTTGTGTGGCTTTATTTTCAATTCTGGAATTGTCTGTGCTGTTCGTATTAAGGGTTTGTCTTCATATCCTTAGATAAACTTCCCACCTGTTACCTATCATATTTTTTTCCATTGTCTCTAAACTTTATTTCTTCAACCAAATTGATAACAAAGTTCCATTTTTCGTGGACACGGAAGTAGGTCAGGTGCTTGACCGGGATACCTTCCAACATCTGTTATGGATCAATCGAGTGTGTGTGTGTTCGCTTATGACCTGGTTTTCGTATTATATTTTTTCTTTCTTTTTCTTCTTCTTCTCTTTCTTTCTCCCAGATCGCTTGAACGCAATTAAAGAATTATTCTCAAAACCCAAATATTTTTCAGCTCTAAATAATTATCAAATGGTTGACAAACCGTAAAAAACAAATCATATTTTTATGAATATTTCTTTTCAGCCTGCCAACTTATGCATGGTGCCACAGATAGATAGATAGATAGATAGATAGATAGATAGATAGATAGATAGATAGATAGAAAAGACCAATTAATGTAAAGGCTGAGAGAGGTAACATTGACATAACCAGCATGCATAGATTAAGTGCAGATTATGTGATATTAAGAAATAGATGATGGTGTTGGTAGGGAAATCAGGTATATGGGAATATACTGGTAAGATAGATAGATAGATAGATAGATAGATAGATAGATAGATAGAATGAATAACAAAATATAAAATCAAGCACGGAATGTGGATTCTTCTGTGTATGAAGAATATATTGTCTACAACGGACAAGTAATTCGTAAAAAAGTAAATAAGAAATAGATTAAAAAATCAATCGTTGGTAAATATTTTCTCGTCTACTGAGTTTTATGATTGTTAATGCATTGCCTCGTCATTTTTGTTGCTTCTCTCTGTGGACGGTTGTAAAGGAATACGAGCCTCAGCCAACCATCTAAAAATGGATGCAACACTTTGAGGCCTCAGAGAATTGAAACTCTTGCTTATATATCGATATACAGTTGTCAATGGATGCCAAAACATATACATGCATACGCCTAAATGAATCTTCTTGTGTATCTGTAGTGTGTGTGTGTGTGTGTGTGTGTGAAGATTTGTTTACTCATATGTGAATGACAAAACATGCAGAGCATCACATATGATTTTCCCAAACGACTGAAAATTTATATACATAGGCACACACGCACACACAAATGCGCGCACACACAAATGCGCGCACACACAAATGCGCGCACACACACATAAACGGACACACACACATATATATATGTCTGTCTGGGAGTATCGAAATGAACTTTTGGTCTACACTTTTTTATTTCGTTCTACAGATACATTTACTTTCTTCAGTTTTCATTTCTTCCTTTATATATATATATATACACACACACACACACACACACACATATATATATATATATATATATATATATATATATATATATATATATAAGAAAGTGTAGACTTTAGAATATTTAATATTTAATTGCGCAAAACTGATACTACGGTTTCATCTCCTCAGACCGAACCGTTTCAACAATAAAAGGATTCAATATCTATCTATCTATCTATCTATCTATCTATCTATATCTATCTATCTATGTTTATGCGTGTATGTGTTTGTGTGTGCCTATCACGTCTATCGATCTGCGCACTCGTGAAGAATATCTATCTATCTATCTATCTATCTATCTATCTATCTATATATATATATATATATATATATATATATATATATATACTTTAAAATTAATAGATCATTTTATCTGGCTACCTTGTTTTACACCTAACGGTGTTCTAAGGTGATTTGTATCAATTTACCACACAATGCTTTATATTTAAAAGAATAAACGCTATATTAACGGCGTTGGTTAGAAGAAGAAGAAGAAGAAGAAGAAGAAGAAGAAGAAGAAGAAGAACATGATGATGATGAAGAAGAAGAAGAAGAAAAACATGATGATGATGATGATGATAAAGAAGAAGAAGAAAAACATGATGATGATGATGATGATAAAGAAGAAGAAGAAGAAAAACATGATGATGATGATGATAAAGAAGAAGAAGAAGAAAAACATGATGATAAAGAAGAAGAAGAAGAAGAAGAAGAAAAAGAAAAAGAAGAAGAACATGATGATGATGATGATGATGATATTAAAGAAGAAGAAGAAGAAAAAGAAGAAGAAGAAGAAGAAGAAGAAGAAGAAGAAGAAGAAGAAGAAGAAGAAGAAGGATATTATAAATTTACCGGTGATGGGTAATTGAAATGTACAAACTTTTTTTAAACCAGCCTCAACTGAAATTTGTTTGCATGAATGCATCGGCTCATTATTTTGAATTTCTGGTTCAAATGGTTTTTGGGATCCGGATATGTCATCATTGCTAATTTTTCCTGTTAGTAGTCGTTAAAAATTTATGCTGGTTGTTGAATAATTTGCCTTTTTAAAAAAATTTCCATCTTACAATCGGATTCCTGCTGTTTTCTTCTTTTAAATTCCACACTTGTTTAGCAAGTTCGGCAGCGCTTCTAAGACTTATTAGTTTGAATGACGACATATGATTGTACCATTTTCTTTTGAAAGAACCTTCAGTACATCCTATGTACGTTTTTTTTTTTTCTGACTATTATTATCTATAAATTCTGCTTTATAGATTATTACTTCGGTTTTACAAGTTCTATCTAATGGACGTCGTCTCTTCGTATTTCTACGTTTAGTAGTTTTGACATTTCTGGCGTTTTGTCTATTTATTATTGTTTCTCAATTTTTAGTGCAGGTTAATTTGAGTTTGGTTTTGTTAAGAATCTTATATAATTCTGAATTTTTTGGGAGGTATTTAGCTAGTAATTTGAAAAATAACTTCCCTTTTACCTCTAAATTAAAAGTTAAACCAAATAGTTTTCCTTTTCCTCGAACTTTTCTTCATATGTTTTTTAATTTGAGGCTTAAATTCTACTTTAGTTTTGGGATCCTCTACCTTTACATTGTTCTCATATTCTTTCAGAAATTATTTTACTGGAAAAATTTCTGGATAACTAAACTCTTTTCCATTAGGGATGTGTTTTATTAGGTTCGCCGCGTTGTTAGATCTATTATTCAAGTACTTTAATTTGCACTGGGGTTCATGTATGGGGAGACACTGACAGTATGTAAATTTAATTCAACGTCCAGAAATGTTACAACATTGTTATTCATTTCGAATTATATTTCAAAGCCGAGGCTTTTGCAGAGCTTGAGAAGCGTTTTTCTTTTATATTGTCATTTGTTCTTCTGTTGTCTGACGCTGTTATTAGGCCGTCATCCCTATAAAGACCGTGGTTGTTTATATGTACAATTTTGTTAATTTCATATAAGAAAAGCCCAGCACCATCAAACAAAGCTTGTGGTACATCGAAACCGTCTTGTTTTCCGTTTCTTAACGCAGATTACTTCATTGTGAAATAAAATTGATTTCCATCAATGCAATTTTTTTCTGTTTGAGCAGGTGTAATGTTTACGTGTTTTATGTTATGTTTGGTGTAGCACAAAGCTTACAGTAGACCTTTTCCAGATATAGATGGATAAAAGATTTTAAAGCCGTATTTTATTAATACGTTGTTTTTATTTGTAATTTTGTGTAACCAAGAAATGCACTCACTTTGTCCTTCGATTGATTGGCCTGTGTGGCAAACCTTAATAAATTGCATATTTTTTTACAATATTTCTTGGCTTATTTTACCTAATTCAGTTTTAGTTGGTTTTATTAATTGAAAAGAAGGGTTATTGGGAAATTTAGCTTTATGATTGTTTATGTTTAGAAATACTTACTTGCAAATAATGTATGGATCCTGTCGCTTACACATAGTTTGGCTGGGATATATTTCGCCTCTGCGTTTATGCCTTTAATGTACGTGTCTGGTGCTTTTTTGTAAATTTTAGTGATTCGCTTATTTTTATCAGTAATCCCCCGCTTTCATGGTATACATGTTCTTTGTTTATATATATATATATATATATATATATATATATATATATATATATATATATATATATATAAAGAACGAAAATCTTGGTAATCCGTATGGATAATGCCAAGGAGGATGAAATCCTGAGAGCTCAAAAACCCTATATACATCTCTTATATCTTATCCCTTTACTTCCTTTTCCACTTTTTCTTTTCTACTTTTTCTCATTTCACTTCCGTTGAGTTCATCGATTAAATTAGTCAATATCTGATCCTTACCCCCTCCTCCTCAATATTAAGTATTGTAATAAAAATAAAAAATAAATTTTAAAACTCTACCTTCACTCTCTAAACTCAACCATGTCTCTCACACCTCCCTCTATGTCAACTTACATAAGCATAATACTGCCCGTCAAAAGTGTAAATTTTAAATTCATTTTTCGTTTCATCTTTGAAAGTGAATTTTGAAGATCCAGAAAAAAATAAAATCCTCTGGTGAAATAAATTATAACTAATGGAAGCATAATGTGGTCTGTTTTTCTTTAAATGATATATATATATATATATATATATATATATATATATATATATATATATATATAGAGAGAGAGAGAGAGAGAGAGAGAGAGAGAGAGAGAGAGAGAATCAAATGAACATTTTACAAATTTTAGGGGCGAGTTAACCTCACCAATACAAGGACAAAGGTTCCTATAAATATATGTAATCAAATCCTTCATTATTTAATAATTAAGTTTAAAGATTATAGTAGATGTTATATGTACAATACAAAATACAATTAAAAAATACTTTTAAATCTTTGAAGGCGGTTTCCTGACTCCAAAACCAGGTAAAAAGTCCATATAAACATATGTTTAAAAGGACATCGTTATATCACAACACAGCAACTCATAACAAATCTTCAAAATGTCCTCCCCTTGCTTCTACACGTGCATGCAACCCGTCGCTCCACTGAGTCGTGGACCCTTTTAAATATTCCTAAAGTGTGCCGAATGGTTTCGCAGGCCCCACATGACACGTTGATGAAGCGTCTCTTCATTATTAATGTCTGCTGCATAAACAGACTGGTTTAGGTGCTCCCACAGATAAAAATCCAAACGATTGAGTTTGGGGGAAGGTGAAGGCCATGGAACTGGTCCTGTCCTAACTATCCATCTTTCATGGTAGATGTCAGCCATTGTATCGCGAACAATGTCACTGGATGCCCATCATACATGAACCACATGCGTCTTAGTATTAGAAAGGGAACATCCTCGAGCAGGTCCGATCCCCTCACAGATGTTGGTCGTGTAAATTGTTATTCCATCTCTTCCAAACTATGAATCATCCGTAAACACGACCGAAGAGACAAAAAAACGGATTGGCAGTTTGTGCAATGAACAATCGGCAATGTGGAATGATCAGAGGTCGAAAGACCCTGCATATGTTGCATATCATACGGATATAGGAATCTCTCTTGAAGTATACTCCATGCGATACTAAGAGATATACTGGGTGTCCGGTGTACGAGTGGATATCGGTTTTCCTTAATTCACAGTATGTGATTTCAAGCATCCTATCTTAGTAAAGCAACGATAAACAACAGAAAAGGTTGGGTGACTCGATTGCCTTAGGTATGTAAACGCAATCTGATGCAGTCGTGCATCCTCGTGCATTCATTTATCTGATGTCGATTTCCTCCATTCCACAATGGTGAATTTCAAAGCGTATATCGGGTTGTGGCACAAAGCCAAAATTATGAGGAAACCAGTGAAGATCAAACTCACTGCTTCACTAATTCTTCTATCGAGACAAACTTGAGACAAGCATCCTAACCATTATACAACGTCCAGGTGTCCTGTTCAATTCCACAATGGAGGGAAAGCAATTCATTTGTTCATTTCTCTTTTCAAACAAATCAAAACTTGATAATTAAGTTGATATTCTCCTGAAATATATAGAATATGATGTTCGAAATAGAAAGGGAATTGGCGTTTAAAACGATATTTTAAAAGAAAAACAATTTGGAAAAGATTTCCCAAAGAACATGATAAGCATTAAAGGTATTCTTAATTCTCTCTTCCACTTAAGGAAACTTCCTGGTAAATCAAGCTCACATTTATTAAAGAGAGCTGGCAAGCACACACACATATAGACATACACACAGACATACATGCATATATATATATATATATGTATGTATATACACGCACACATACATGCATACAAGGTGTATCAAAATTAATTTTACAATATTTGGTGGCGGATTCCTCAAACCAAAACAATGAAAAAAGTTCATAGAAATATTTGTCAGCAAATACTTCGTTTTTGAGTTAAAGGAGTTTTACCGTAGATGGCGCTCTGTTGCCATATGGACTTGGTTACATTTGTTATTCATGTTCATTTGTGGCTTGTCTGACTTCAACCTTTAAACTATGTAGCCGTGAGTTAACTGAGTTCCTTTTAGCAATGGCAAGATATTCAGATCGTGAACAGGCAAATATAATATTTACATACGGCCGCACGAACGCTAATCGAGGATGAATTTTGTATAAGGTTCTTAATTCTGCATTCATCCTGTTTATAATTTTCGCTCTGCGTTTTTTAAAAAAATATTAATGTTATTGTTTATGTTTCTATTCTCGCGGTTGTTGTTAGAATATTGATATATATATATATATATATATATATATATATATATATATATATATATATATATATATACATAATTACAGTCTTTATGAATCCTGATCAAATTGAGGTTGAATCTTGATCGCATAGTGCAATCGCCCTGCTTGGACGACATTCCTAAATATTCACAAGAATATTAAGCGGTCACACACCGAAATCAAACACTACACTTCACTGTTCATTTCTGTCACGATCAGTTGCCTATTATTAATGTATAGACAATATATTCTTCGTAACACGAGTTTACAGGAATTAATACACATTCTGATGCCTAGGTTTATACGCATACTGTCTATCTATTTATTTATATATCTATCTGTCTGTGTGTGCTTGTGTATACGTGTGTCTGTGTGTACGAGTGTGTATTTGGATATGAATATGCTTCCCAAAATGTCACAGCATCTGCCAAATTAATGAATACATACTTTCCCGTGTTTCGACAGAATTTCGCTCATCTGGCAGAATCACTCTTCTAACAGTCAAAAACTTACATTTCTTTTTCTTTTTTTTCATTTATATGTTAGGGAAATATTTATAGAATTATAGTTCTAATAATACCAAGGATTTAATAAATTATATCGTCAATTTTGATGATACGGTGAATTTATTATCATTATTATTATTATTATTATTATTATTATTATTATTATTAGAAATAGTATTATTATTATTATTATTAGTATTATTATTATTATTATTATTATTAGTAGTAGTAGTAGTAGTAGTAGTAGTAAGTTCTATTACCCACCTAAAGCGTTGCCATTTTTCACAGAATGGAGAAACGAAATATATACTGGCAAAGCGAATGATGAAATTTTATTTGGTAATTTTGCTTTGTTGATTTACTTTCTTGAATCTCTCTCTGATATATTATTACCTCTTTCAAGATTTTCCAAATTCTTCAGTGCTAAATATATAGTTTATACATTCGGTTACAGGTGAAAATCTGATGTTTATTATTCGGAAAAGTTTTCTTACAAAAGATAGGAATAATGATAGATATTCAATGTTTATTCAAATATTAAAATAATGTGTAATATTTGCTCTATCTGTTCACAGTTGAAAGGTAAATTGACAAAATTTTATCAGTTGTTTACTTCCAATATATTTATTTCTGCAAATTTATAAGCAATCAAGTGAGTGGGTGAGAATTTTAAAGATATAATATAGGAGTTACTTTAATGATGATTTGTTATTAATAAGTTGGATTAAAAATATTTCATTATTTTAAAATCATCGCTTCTTCATCTGAAATTGCAACGGTGTTCAGGAAGTTATCTCTATTAAAAATTTCTCGTTTAATTAATCTATCTATTTATCTATCTATCTATCTATCTATTAAAAATATCTATCTATTATCTTCTCATCCCTCATTATCTTCTTCTATCTATCTATCTATCTATCTATCTATCTATCTACTGTCTCAGTCCCTTCATTATCTATCTATCTATCTATTATCTATCTATCTATCTAATCTATCTATCTATCTATCTATCTATCTGTCTCAGAAAAATCTATCTATCTATCTATATCTATCTATTCTCAGTCCTTCATTATCTATCTATTATCTATCTATCTATCTATCTATTATCTATCTATCTATCTATCTATTTCATTATCTATCTATCTATATCTATCTATCTATCTATCTATCTATCTGTCTCAGTCCCTTCATTCTATCTATCTATCTATCTATCTATCTATCTATCTATCTATCTATCTATCTATCTATCTATCTATCTATCTATCTATCTATCTATCTATCTATCTATCTGTCTCAGTCCCTTCATTTATCTAATATCTATCTATCTATCTATCTATCTATCTATCTATCTATGTTAATATCTGCCTGTCTGTCTATCTCATTATATTTATTTAAATATATCTATCTATATATGTATGTCAATGTATTTCTTTACTATCTAAATATCTATTTCCACACACATATGGATATGGTTTTCAGTCACTTTTCAAATGTGACTGAAAACCATATCACACGTTGACCCAATACTTGTGAGTGAAATTAGGTAGACACTATCACTGGGGGTCGTTGATACCTCTGCTAGCATGAAGTGACATATCATTGCGACCAAGGATTTGAGCATGTTGGCCTTGGTCAGATTGTTGATCACGCTACATGCCCCCGCAACAAAAAGAATTAGACGACTTCGAGAAAGATTTAACTGACCTAGTTGGAAATATAAAATTCCATAAAAAACAAGATGCATTTAAAAAAAAAGACTAAAAGAAGATATAACTAAAAAACGATAACCTTGAATTTCTGGGTATATACAAAAATTAGCAGAAGAAAGAAAATTATCGAAACGTAGATTTAACGATCATTGCCTAATGAAGATGAAACGAAGAAACACACAAAGAAAACAAGTAAGTTTTTGTAGAGATATGATGTTAGAATATTTCTAACATAATTGGGGTGGGAAAATATCAACAGAAAAATGATAAAATATGACCTTAAAAAAATACAATTTTGAATGCATCTCGCCAAAGTGACATTACTTTTCCCCAAAGATCTAGGCTAGATTTATATAATGAATTTCATTTCACATAAGAGAGCGTGAAAAAACAACTGGAAAAATTAAGCATGTGACTCCATAGTAAAAAGCATAAGTAAAGAGAAACCATAGTAGTGAGTGGATGGGAGATAGAAAAAGACGAGACGAGGGAAGAAATGAGGGTAAGTTTTTGTCAGTAAAAGGAAAATGACGTCTGTTATTAAGTGAAGGCAACAAAGAAACATGGCGGAGGAATAATAAAGGGAGGTAATAATTAAAAAAAAACATACGAAATAAATCGAAACGATAAAGAAGGGAATTAATAAAATAAAACCGAGTGAAAAATATGACAGAAAGCTTCAAAAAATGAAAAATTAACTAAAATTGACGTAAATTAAAATTCATTCAATTACATCTCTTTCTCATTCGTTTATTCTGGTAGAAAAGTTCAAGAATAAGCCAAAAAAAATAAATAAAAATAAAAAAGAAGGTATATAAAACAATAATTTCTTATGACATTAGATGGCTGGTGGGAGGCACGATGGTATTTCAGACATGTATTTTGTGTTTAACTTTTTTTTTCCAGTATTAATTAATATCGCCTATTTATGAACATACAATTACTAATTATACTCCCCTATCGTTAAAAAAAAGCAATAGGCAAAACAAGTAATGTAGAGAAAAATTAAAAACAAAGACATTTTTTTAAGCGTTTCACCCTAAGCAAGGCTGGAAGCCACTAGTATGCAAGGGGTTACAGAGAGTTGGAGCGAGAGAAACGAGGAATCATAGAGGAAAGGAAGAAGAGAAGGATAGGGGATAGATCAAGATATCTGGAGACGTCGATTGACATTACATTTGAATAGTTGGAAATTATAGCTATTAGGGAAACAGGAAGAGGGAATGGAGTTCCAAGTGTGTGACATGAAGAGATTGGAGTAGAAAAGACGGTTAAATTTAACAGTTTTGACAGTGAAAGTTTGACAGCGAGATGCCAGATTAGTAGAACGCTTAAATTCATGAAGTCTGGGAACCAGCGAAAGGAATAATCAAGTAGTTTAAAACATTTACTCCCAGATATTGTAGCTTTCATTGCCTTTAGAGTAAGAAATATATTATGAAAGGGAAGGCGTCTACTTTGACATGTTTCTTGAATAAATGCTATCACTGATATCATGAAATTATTCTATCAGTTATGTCCCTAAAAATCAAGCGTTTTCAGGGCTATCCACAACCTCCTATACGTTGTACTTCTTAACAATGTTTATTTCATTTACAATTCCGCCAACACCCCATCTTTTCACATCGGCTAGTCAGGAAGAAGAGGCGCTGAGTTCTCCTGCCCCTTCTGTTTTCAGTATGTCATGTGCGTGTCAGATTCTCCAAGCCCTCCTGCCTCGTTATTCCTCCGGCACATATCAGCTGTTTTCTTATGATTCTCAGTATAAGTTTGTTTTTTTTTTGTTTCAATTTCGCTTTGTTGCTTATACGCAATTTCCATTGCATTCTCGGCATCCTTCTGTAGAATCACATTCTTTTGTTTTTACTTTTCTCTTTAACTGCATTATTATTATTATTATTATTTTAAAAAAAAAATTGATATGGATATTTTTTGATCAAAGATTGGTTCGTACCAATAACGGACCAAGCGAAGGATTAGCTTTTTTGTTGCTTCTACCTAATTCTACAAAACACAACAATTATTGTCGATGCTGTTTCATACATTAGCTTATGGAATTCTGAAAGTTTGGGAAGGTCTAACAAAGAGAGTAATTACAGTGCTAGTGATAACGGGAGAAATGGGATGTTGGAGAAAAAAGATAGAAAAATTCTTGCAGATATTGGATTTTGATTTTGAAAAAATCATTCCAAACCGATTGCCTGCTCGGAACAGCGACGATACAATCTGATGATGAAAAGAAGCAGTGATCGGATTATATGCTTAAATCACGAGCGGTGACCGGCAAATAAACTTCTTAACAATAAGCTGTGAATAATAATAATAATAAATAAATAAATAAATAAATAAATAAATACGAAAAATTGTTCGCACGAGTACAGCTCACACCTTACGAAATGCTTTAACATTGTAAAATATGGGTGATTGAATTTTTGTTTTCTTTTTTTCAAAATTGCTCAGTGGAAAATATCATGATGCTATTTCTGATCATAGGTGTCTGCTAAAGACCCGGAAAGAAATGAGTACACACCAGAAATCAAAGTAAATAATACTAATAATACTGCTAATAATAATAATAATAATAATAATAATATACAGACTGTGAATCTTAATTCATATGAGATTCATGTGGGGAACGGCTCATCTACTCAGGTGATTTTTATCAGAGTAATGAAAATAGGACAAATGTATATGCTAAGTAGCACTTAACATCAATATTTATGCAATCCCAATACCTATATAATTTAGTTTGCTTTTCAAATAGGACTTGCATAATAATAATAACAACAGTAATAATAATAATAATAATAATAATAATAAGTAATTGTACGAAACAAAAAGAAAGTTATTAATAATAATTATTATTATTATTTTCATTATTAATAGCAATAATAATATAATTTAGCTTGATTTTCAACTAAGACTTGCGTAATAATAATATTTTTTATTTTTATTTTAACTTCAAATTTTATCATATAATTTAATACTTATTAGTTAGAATAAAATCTATTTTAGTATAAGCCCAACTTTAAAGCATTTAATAGCTATTATAACCCTACTTTTTTAATTCTGGTGTAATTGTACTTTGATTGGTCATTCCAGATTATGTAACAGCGTTTCCCCTTACGAGGAGTAGTTAATTAATTTCAACCTTTTAAAACCCTTTATTCTACATTCAAAATCATCATTTGATAAGACACCAGAGGTGTTGAAATGGCTATTTTTAGTGATTTTATAACATATTTATGTTATAATTTTTTAATAGGTAATTTATATATATATATATATATATATATATATATATATATATATATATATATATATATATATATATATATATATATCAGGCATACGTTTATACATAATGTGTGATGAGTATAGGGAAATTTTTGGCGTTTGAGTTTTCTGTATGTTAAAAGAGCTCCATTTAAAATTGTTTTATTTTAGGATAGATATTGAATCATATATATATATATATATATATATATATATATATATATATATATATATATATATATTTTACAATATAAATTATCTATTATTACTGATAATATTAATATTTTGGGCTGGTGAATATGCGCCATAACAGAAGTTTAATAATAGTGCTTTGAGAAGCTCCCTCTGGGGTTATGTTTCGTAAAATATTATTCGTACAGACTATTGCTAATATTATGAAATTTACTTGGTCTTCGCCGTCTATGGTATTTTTATTATTAAAACTTAGTTTTATATTATTTCGAATATTTCTAATTATTATTTTTTATTTATTTCCAACATTGAATGAACCAGTGCGCCAATTTATGACACCTTTCCGACTGTACTTACAGGAAATATCGTAAAAAAATATCGCGAAACCCAAACAATATCACCATTCTTTATTATATGATCTTTCGTATTCTTGAGTGATATTTCATTAACCTATACCAGTCTCTCTTCCTTTCCATATATATATATATATATATATATATATATATATATATATATATATATATATATATATATATATATTAAATGTATTTTTTTTTTTTTTTATATTTTAACATTCTTTTTATAGATACAAGTATTGAAGTAAATGCTCTGTTTATAATAAACAGTATTAAATAACATTTGCCGGCCTGATTGTCCGAGAAATTTTCAGGCCGGTAAATGTTATTTAATACTGTTTATTATAAACAGAGCATTTACTTAAATACTTGTATCTATAAAAAGAATGTTAAACATAAAAAAAAATGTTTTTAATAAATTGTCGGACTTTGTCCATTTCTTAATCAATGTATATATATGTATATAAATTTATATTATTTTCCAATTTGTAGGTCTGATGAATTGGATCGTGATTACGATTCCAATGTAATAAATTATTATAACCATGGAATTTTAGTGTTTGAACCTTTCATATTATATATATATATATATATATATATATATATATATATATATATATATATTTATATAAATTCATCTTTTAAAATTTTAAATATACAAATTATCTTTAGTACTAATTCAGTTAGAACAAGAATGAAACGCTACATTTCTAAAATCATTTGGCGTAGTGCATCACATTCATCTAAAAATTTTGATATAGTGAAGATATTTGAGAATCTCAGATTTTGATTAAATTTCGTGTTTTTTATCAACTTGCCGTATTTTGCGAAACTATCCGTAGCCTATTCTATGCTCAATTTCCTTTTCGAATTATAGGCGCTCTTTAGATTTCTCCATAAAATATGCTTTTAAATGAAAGACTGTAAAAAAAGAAACATTTTGACAAACTCTTCTGGCAGGAATACGCAAAGTGAATCTCGAACCTACTATTCTGCTATGATCTCTGACGGAATATCAAGATATCGATGGCTTTACGACCAGCATCCTGGTTGGTAATGTGTGTGGATGTGTGCTGAGTGGTAAAATCAAGGTGCCTTGTTAAGTGAACAAAGAAAAAATTGGTGCAAGTGATAAAGCTTGTTTGTTAAGGTCGAGAAGTCGGCCAAATTTCTCCCATTCAATTCAATAAAGGTAAAACAACATTCGTCGAACATTCCCGGTTCTTCTAATCGTTCAGGCATGTTGATAAGAACGTCTGCCAAATGATGCCGTCCGAATGGGTCAGCGAAGTGAACACTGGACTGGCCAAAATTTAGCCAGAAGATAAGACCAGAAAAGAAGACATGTACGACCAAACGAGGCGGAGAATATATTCCATTGCTTTTATCCATTCCAAATTGCTTTCTCGAAGATTACGCTCAAATGGCACCCAGACAGTCGCAATAATAGACACGGCGCTTGATAATGAAAACAACGATTAGAAAGGAAAGGGTACAAAAGCACGAAGACGAACAGACACACGCGCACACGCACGCACGTATACATATATATTAGAGTGTACAGCTTATATTTTATATCATAAAGAAACAAATTTATACAAAGAAATTAATTCTCAATTATTAATCATGGAATTGATAGTAAGTTAATGACTCATTAACTCTTGTTAGCGAAGTGATTTCGCCATTAATCACATTAACATTGCTAATTAATTTCTTTGTGTAAATTGTTTCTTTATGTTATATATATAATATATAAAATACATACATATATATATACATATGTATATGTATATATATATATATATATATATATATATATATATATGTGTGTGTGTGTGTGTGTGTGTACACTGAGAGAATATAAAATTGTAACACCCTAAAGTCAATTTTAATCTGCGTACAGTATTCTTGATACATAGAGCTTATCCACATCGACAATGAAACCAGCGATCAAAGATGGAATTCTTACGGAATTTGTTATTTTCACTTCACTCTAACACACATTGAAAGGTATGAATTCTTGTAGCAACTACGGTAAGATCTTTTGCATTAATGCAGGCGTCCCCCAGGGTTCTATTCTTGCACCTAAGTTGTTCTTAATTTTCATTAATGACCTTCTTGATGAACACAGTTCTAAATTCGGTATCTATATCACAGCCATTTATTTCTGTCTTTATAGTAATTTTGAGCGGTTGCAAAAGGCCAGACTTGCAGCTGATTAAAAAAAAAACTAAAAAAATGATCTAATTTCTGTTGTTAACTAGGGCAAGGAATGGCTTGTTAATTTTAAAACTTCCAAAACGAAATTGCTCTCATTTAATCGTCTGAGAGAAGCCTTTATACATTCCATCAGTATGGATGATATTAGATCTATGTGGGTGACACATTGCGCATTCTCGGATAAACGTTGCCTTAAAGGGTCAATATTAGAACGAATCAGTTCCTAGATCTGTTGCTAGGAGTGTTGGTTTCCTGTGTTGTGCCAGACAGTTTTTCTCGACAGAATCTATCTTTATATTTATAAATCTACCATTCGTCCTTGCTTTGAATATGACTGCAACATCTGCTCTGGTGCTCCTGTTATATATTTAGATATATCTAGAAGAATCTGCAATAACCTTGGTAGATATCAAGCTGGCATCTCGGCTTCAACCTCTTTCTCGCTGTTGTAGTGTAACACCCCTGTAACTTTTCTGTAAATACTTTCATGGTAATTGTACTAAGGAACTTTCCTACATGGTACCTAAACTTTAAGAATTTAAGCACAGTACTAGATTGGCAGTAAGATTTCATCATTTTAAAGACGAAATAGCTAGATGTTAACGTAAGTTCTATGCTAGCAGTTTCTTCTATCTCACTTCTTGCTAGGCATATCTCTTCCTGGGCTAGGCTTTCCAGCCAACTTTGATCTTCAAATATTTTTACTATTATTTTCTTCTATCTTTTTAATATTTGTTCTTTATTGTTCTCTCTCTTTAATAGTATTTTTTCTTATTCCGTTACACGCAGTAACTACTTGCCTCTTAGTAGCTTTATTGCCTTGCTTGGGAGAAAAAAAGGAGAAAAATGTCTCATTCAAAACCGTGTAAAGTCAGTGGTAAAGAATAATATTAACATTTCAAGGAAGTCATGAAATTTTAAAAATATTTTGTTTGTCTTAATACAATCATTCCTGACAAACCGGGCATTGAAGGTCGTTCTCAACGGATTCTCCTATAGCTCCTATCCCACGAACGCAGGTGTTACCCAAGGCTCTATCCTAGGCCCTACATTGTTTCTTATCTTCATTAACGATCTTCCTGATGTCATAGGTTCCCAAGTAGGCATCTATGCTGAAAACACTACTATTTACTCCTGCCTCAAAAACAAATCTAGTGTCGCCGACAAAACTAAACTGGCCGTTTGTCTCGAAAAGGACCTCCAATCGGTTGTGGACCGGGGTAGGAATTGGTTGGTTAACTTTAATGCCTCAAAAACAAATCTGCTCTCTATTACTCACCAGAGAGAACCGTCCCTGCCCCCCATTAGAATGTCTGACGCTCAACTCCACGAGAGCACCTTTTTGCGACTGCTCGGTCTCATATTATCTGCTGACCTGAGGTGGAACGAATACCTTGATTCAATAGCTTCGTCCACCGCAAGGAAGGTCGGCTCCCTGTGCCGCGTCAGGAAATTCTTCTCGCCAGAGTCACTCCTTCAAATCTAAAAATCAACCATTCGCCCTTGCATGGAGTATTGCTGCCATATATGGTCTGGAGCCCCTTCTGTTTGTCTCAAGGTCCATGATAAGATCCAAAGACGGATATGCAATGTAATTGGCCCTGATCTGGCATCTCGTCTGCAACCGCTTTCTCACAGACGTGCCCTTGCCTCTCCTCTGTCATTTTTACAAATACTTTCACGATAACTGCTCCTTTGAGTTGCTTTCGATGATTCCCTGACTTAATGAATTTAATCGTTCAAGTAGGCTGGCATCTAGCTCGCTCTCTTTCACTGTCGACTCTGTTAAATGTAGACGTCTCTTCTACTCCAATAGATTCACGTCTCGCACTTCTCGCCTGTGGAACTTCCTCCCCATTTCTTGTTACCCTGATCTCCAACTCTTCAAAGGTAATGTCAATCAACGTCTCCAGGTACCCTGAACTATCCGCTAACCTTCTCTTCACCCCTTCCTCTATCACTTCTCTTAGCTATCGCTCCAACTCTCTGTAATCCCTTGCATGTTTGTGGCTTCCCGACTTGTTTGAGTTGGAAAGCCTAAAAAAATAGGATGACCTGAATAACATAACTCTCTACGTCCTGTACAGACATGGAATTTAAAGATGAATGCATTATGGGCAATGATTGATAGATATTTGGTAACATTTTCAAGATTTTCGACCACTTAATGAGGTAGCAGCACACGTATATGTAGTAAACCTGGGTTTTAAATTGTGACGCATGCGCTGGTTATATCCAGTTTGTTCATACTCCTTTGTATGTTCGTATCATGCCAACGAAACACAATTAGAGTGGTTTCAGAGAGTTACGATTGTTGATGTTCGATAGGCAAAATAATAATTTTGGAGAATTTCGGCCCGTATTGAACGGGATGCGGTGTTACAATATTGTCACAGCGTCATGTGCATATTCCTAAAACAGTAAACCACATTCCGTATAGCCATGATAGAAGCATCGTAATTTCGACAGTGGTAGACCGCAATGTAATCACAGTATATAGCTGGTCACCCTCTACTGGGGTGGCTAGCATATCCCTATTGCAGACGCTTCTTCAGGTGCATTTGTGTTTATTCAACACCCACAGAGCTTAACCGTGTTTTATACTGCAACTGTGATGAGCAGACCTTAGTTACAGTTTCTGGGAAAGTGCGTGTCATCTAGCGTGATCAATAATTTAAACTAGGCCAGCAGGCTCAAAGCTTCGGCCACGATCACTTGTGACTTCATGCCATCATAGCTATCGACGGACTCCGAGGTTTCTGTCTACCCAATTTCATTCACAAGTCTTGGGTCAACTCGTGGCATGTTTTGCAGACAATTTCCAAAGGTGCCGCACACTGGGATCGAAATCTCCAGTTCGATAAGATCTGACAAATGGTCGTATAAATATTGTGCATAGTTAGGCAGCAATTTTTCATTAATGCATGTTTCATTAAATAATATAGACAGGTAAACTAATACATGTTTAAATCCAATCTAAGCTAAAAATTCTTGAAGCATTATACATAACGTGAACAAAATTAACTACGAAATCTCCACAAATATTCTTAAATGTCTATAACTGATAACAGAAACCATTGCTTTATACTAACGGCTTCCCATACTTAATACTTCTCGTTTTCACTCTCGCGGTGTCATGTGTCATGTCACGAGCTGCGATGCAATTTTCGCTTCCGCGTCTTGTATACAGTTAGTCGAGTTAATCGTTGCTTTGAAATTTTTCATGCAAACAGACTATCATTAGTCTTTCGTCCGTGTATTGGTTGATATATTAAAAAATAAATATCATCTTTGATGATGGCTTATATAGGCCGAAAGCTTAGATTGGATTTAAACATGTATCAATATGGTGATTTCCTTTCGTCATTCAATTTGTTAAGCTTATCATACATGAAAGGAACTTACATAGACAGACAAAACCGGTCTATATTACTTAATGAAACATGCAGCAATATATATATATATATATATATATATATATATATATATATAGATAGATAGATAGATAGATAGATAGATATAGACAAAAACAGTTTACTCACTACAAAGATGCATCTTGTTCATAAACATTTGGAGAATCGAAATGGTGATGTACAGTTCTGTTTGGTACAAACAGAATTGTTCATAAGCATTTCGGTTCTCCCCAGTCGAAGTGCAACTGAAATGCATCTTGTAGTAAGTAAACTGTTTAGTCTATATGAAAATAATATTATATATATATAGAGCGCAATGTGTAAACTGGCACCGTGCCTTTTGATTTGTCGATTGCACACTATAGTAGGTTCAGTTGGGCACCGTCTGTGAGAAAAGGAGTCACATGACGCAATTCTCTCCGCCGGAAATTTTGAATCAGCACGCTGTACTACTTGGCATTCGCGCAGGAAGCTTCAATAGGAACATTTCAAAGTATTTGGGTGACTGTTGAGAGTATGCTCCGTACGCAGAGGTGTACTGAGATTGAGGAAAACCGAATATCCAGTGAGCATCATGCTGTTTATTGTGACCACTAGTGATGGTGATGTTATGCCTCTATTCATCTTCCCACAGGGCCTCAGATTCAACACGGAGGACTTTTAACTGTTGCCTTGACGGGATCAAGAGAGTTGTTGCTGCAAGATACTATGTCTAGCAAAAGGACTCTGCACCATGCCACACAAAGCAGGAGAAACCAGTCAATGGCTGTCAGAAAATTTCTGCGACTAAAGCACCCCTTATATATGGCCCCCTAAATCCCGAGACTGCAAATCCCTTTATTATTATGCGTGGGGTGCTGTTTAGCAAAAGACAGACAAAACTCTTCGTAACACGGAGGCAAGAATCATAGCAACATTCACCAACTTAAAACAATGAGACCGCCCAGAAGAGTTGCAAATGGATCAAGTGGCCAATCGCGATTTTATTGCACAAATTTTTCTTTAATATTTCAAAACTGTTTTGTGTAATTTTGGTAAGTATGTCTGTTAAAATGATGTGTCAGTGTTATTTTTATTTTGGTATAATTTTGGCAGCGATCCGTCCATCGCACACAGTATCTATCTATCTATCTATCTATCTATCTATCTATCTATCTATCTCTCTCTCTCTCTCTCTCTATATATATATATATATATATATATATATATGTGTGTGTGTGTGTGTTTGTGTGTGTCGTAATCTATGTGTGTGTGTTGTTAACGTTACATATGTAGGTTAATCTTAGATGTTTTCTGGTCAGTTTATCACATTTTGATGGCAAGGTGAGATGCTGGCCAGATGGGACGAGTTGTTGCAAAATTGCCCCTACCCTGAAGACATTCATTATGTGTACTGCAGAAGACTTGCAGATTTGTTTTGACACATGTTCGACGGATTTAGCATGATTGCGGTAAAAAGCATGATGTAGGTATTTTAGTTTCTTACCCAACTGTTATTCCATTAATCATTCTTTGCCGAATAAAACATTTAGGAGAGGAGAGAAAAAAAAAACACCGCTTTGTCAAAAATTGATTAGTTCTCTTGATTAGAAGATAACTTTTAAAAAGATTTTTGAAATGTTTGATTATTTGAAATAAATTTCGTTTCATTTTAAGGAGAAAAAAACTTTCTTCATTTTTAATAATTACATAATATCAGTTGTGAAATTAATTATTTCTTGCTTAATGTAATTCTGTGCAAACTGAAATCCGGTAATAGTGAACGTATCACATCTCTTCTTTTGCACGTATTAACACCGTGTAAATGTTGAAACTAAGAAAGATGTGTCATACCATTTTTTCATTCAGACAAATCTTAATCTGTACATCTACAGTGCGTCTTATTTTATTATACATATATCTTAAATCTAAATAACTAGAATTTGATTTGAACAAGTTGTGTCAAATTTTAAACGATTAATTTCGACGTCAAAAACATGTTTTGTTAAAGTGTTTGGAATTAATAGAAAAACCGCCATCTGAAGATATTATGCAAAAGCAGAAAATCACTTTTTACTTCAATAACAAGGCAATAGAATCATCAATCTCTAGAACAGGACAAATATATGACATATATAATAAGTCTTTGAAGCAATTGCATCTTAATATATTGACACGTATTATAAATAACAGAAATCTATTATCCAAATATTTCTTGGCTCAGTGTTGAATCGTAGGCATCATACTTTTTCCTAATGTTTTCGTGCGAAGTGATTAAACAGAATCGGCTGGAAGATGCACAGAGCCTATCAATCACATTTATTCAGCCTAAATACACATAAACGTTCACACACACACATATATATATATATATATATATATATATATATATATATATATATATATATATATATATATATATATATATATATATGATAAACTTGATACGATACCAGATGTGTTGAAACAAAAATGGCTATTTTGTAGTAATTTTATAACATATCTATGTTATAATTTTCGAATAAATAATTATATATATATATATATATATATATATATATATATATATATATATATATATATATATGCATGGATGGATGGATTGATTAAATTAGACGGAACAATTAAAATTTTAAAATTAAATTGACGAATAGAAAAAAACATTTATAATTTTGCAAAAGATTCCACAATACATATATTGAAAATTTGAAATTTTACAGATTTTTCAATTTATTACTTAATTATTCATATATATATATATATATATATATATATATATATATATATATATATATATATATATATATATATATAATCAAAGAAAAACAGGCCACTTTAACGCTCCATTGTAATGGTTTATTTAACCAGGACCTTTTGACTACTCATACGGATTACCAAGTTTTTCCTTACTTAAATATATATATATATATATATATATATATATATATATATATATATATATATATATATATATATATATATATATATATATATTTTAAATGTGTATGTTAGATTGTGATTGTGTTCAACCTGTTATTCAACCAGTTAAATCAGAAATTAATTAAATTATAAATCCAATTAATACACACACACGCATATATATATATATATATATATATATATATATATATATATATATAGATAGATAGATAGATAGATAGATAGATGTATATATATATATATATATATATATATATATTTTAGAGAGAGAGAGAGAGATAGTGAGATGAAGAGGAAGGCATATAGAGAAACAGAGAAAGAGAGTGATGTATATATGCATATAAGTTTCTGCTTTTACATTTACATATGTCTTTCAACTTGTTCCTCGACAATATCCCTGCGGGTCAGAGACAATCGGTTGGTGTAATTTGTATTTCATTATATTTCACAAAAAAGAAAATTCTTCATATAATTTTTCTGTTCACTTACATTGATTTCCACAGACATGACATTCGCTCCACTTGCTAATATTATTTTTTTCCGTTTTATTCTTTCGTCATTGCTTTTGTCTCTTTGGCCTTTTCCATTCGTCATTTTTTAATCTGTCAAACATTAATCATACAATAAGGCATATTGAAATTGCTTGCAGCGCGACTGCCTACACTTCGACTGAAAGAAACTAGAAAATATCAATCCCACAATGCTGTAAACCTCGACTCCATCTCATGCATATTTGTGGCTAAAATTAACAGTAAAACAATTTTATTAAGTGAATTATAAGATTCGACTCTTAAAGACAACTACATTAATAATAATAATAATAATAATAATAATAATAATAATAATAATAATAATAATATCAGCCCAAAAGGCAGATCGTGTGATAAATATCCAGAAACAATTGATCATCTTGTGTCAATTTGCACAGTATTGGCACCCACTGAATATAAAAACTGGCATGACAGAGTGGGCCAATGTCTGTAATGGAAAATTTGCGACTTCTGGGGAAAAAGAAAATGAAAGAAATTGGTATGAATACCACCCAGACCCGGTTACGGAGATAGGACCTGGAACAATTTTATGGGACATTAAAATACACAGAGACATAACAATCAAAGCTAATCGACCAGACATCGTTATTAGAGATCGCGAACAAAAAACATTACCTCCTTATTGAGATATCAGTCCCTGCAGACTTAAAAAGCCATAAAATACAAAGATTTTGAAATTGATATCTCGAAAATGTAACACATGAGAACATTATAATTCCTCTTGTAGTTGGAGCCCTCGGATTGATCGGAAAAGATTCCAATAGATCAATTGAAAGGATACCTGGAAGACCATGCTTTAAAGAAATACAAAAGAAAATTCCCACAAGTACAGCCCACACCTTATGAAGAGCTTTATCTATGTAATTTTTTTTTTAAATTGCTCAGCGGAAAATTTCATGATACCATGCTAATCTCCCAGACATAAAGACCCAAAAAACACAAAAATATGCTTTCCTGTCATGACAGTCCTCGAAAACTATAAAAATAAAAGGATACTGAAGTGGAAATCTAAAAATATGTGACACTTGAAAACATCAATAATTCCAGTTGTAGTTTGAGCCCTCGGGTTGATTGGAAAATGTTTCCAGAGTTTCATTGAAATGATCAGTGAAAGATGTCATTGAAGTCATGTCTGACGTCCAATCTGTGGGTTCAAGAAAGAAATGTGTATACAACAGAAATCCAAGGAAATAATAATAATAATAATAATAATAATAATAATAATAATAAAAAAACAAGAGCAAAATGGAGTTTCAAATGGATGCAGAAATACAAGTAAAGCACAATATACCGACTGAAGCTGCTAAATACATAAAAATGAAAGCAATAACAAAATGCAACCGACCAGATACAGAAACAATGGCAACATAAACCGTTTCATGGTCAATATTCTGCCCGAACCAAACAAGCTGATTTAGACAAACCCCGTACCCATCAGTGGCTACGTAGTGCAGGGTTAAAAGCTGAAACGGAAGGATCAGTGCTTGTTAACTAGAAATTATCAAGCACACATATTAAAATATAGTGTTAGTCCAAAATGCAGGTTCTGTGATAATTACCCAGAAACAATCGATCATTTTGTATCAGGTTGTACGTTATTGGCACCCACTGAATATAAAACCAGGCATGACATAACTGGACAATATCTGCACTGGAAAATTTATAACTTCTACGGAAAAGGAAACTGAAAGAAATTAGTATGAACACCACGCAGACCCGGTTACGGAGATAGGACCTGGAACAATTTAGCGTGACTACACAATACACACTGACAGAACAATTAAAGTTAACCGCCCAGATGTTGCTATTAGTGATCGCACACACAAAAAAAGGTGTCTCCTTATTGATATGGCGGTACCTGAAGACTGCAATGTATCTTTGAAGATATTCAAATAGCTATCAAAATACAAGGAACTTGAAATCGAAATCTCAAAAAATGTGGCACATGGGAAAATCATCAATCCCCGTTGTAGTTGGAGCCCTCGGATTGGTTTGAAAAGATTCCAGTAGACTAATTGAAGGGATTCCTGGAAGCCCATGCCTTAAAGAAATACAAAAAATTGTTCTCACGAGTACAGCCCAAACCTTACGAAGTGTTTTGTCTATGTAAAATATCTTTGACTCAACTATATCATTCATATTATTCTGATATATGAGAGAATATAAAACGTATTTTATTTTTGTATACATTTTTGTCCCAATTTTTATACCCTGTACACGTCATTGAAACCGATATATTATTAATAGTCGTTGGAGTAGGAGTATTAGTAGCAATAATACGCGTGTGCTTTTGTGTGTTTCTGTGCGCGCGCACACAGACGTGTGTGCTACAACGTTTGCATTTCGTCCTTGAGATCCAACTTCGAATTTTCAGATAAAAGAATTCTTGATCCCACTGGTCTGGGGAAAATATTCCAGCGTACAGCACCATTGAAAAGTCCTACTCACATAGTACAGCATGATTCAAACATTGTGAGCGAAACTGGATTGGAGAAAATCAGAAGCCATAATCAATTTCAATTTTGATAACCATTTTGGTGTGTGTATATCTGTATAGAAATCTGCTTAAAATGTTCTCCCATACCGCAAACTGTAAGGTTTACCGAATGTCAAGCCTTATTTACATTAATATCCACCTTATTTCACTCCGTTATCTCTGAATGTTATTGCTGTATTTTATAAGCAATTAATTTTTTTCACAAGTGAACCTGCCCTTCAGGCACCAATTAAGTAGGTAAGCGAGAAGTGATAGAAATACAAGTGACTAATCATGAAGCAAAAGTGAGGTGTGGGAAACAGAATGTGATAATTGAAATATACGACTTATTCTAGTAATACGACTATTCTTGATAACACGTTTATCTCTAAACTGCTGCAACAGCATCAGTAGTATTAAAGTAGTAATAATAATAGTAATGAAAGGTCAATGTTAATAATGACAAAAAGACTTAAAGAGAAACAAAGAGAAACTTAGCTTCTTTATGTTTTGACTATTGTTCCCCAAATCAATGCCACTCAAGGAAGAAGGTTACTGAATGAATTGTTTGATATGAGAGTTAGAGGAAGAGGAGGAAAGAAGTGCATAATATGAGATCTATGGGAAAGGTGCCTAAACTTGTCTTGGATATTGTAGCGATTGCAAAAGCATCCTCTCAATACTGTATTCTACAAAGTAACAGTTCTTGAAAAGAAGCTGCCCGAAATGAAATCAGCAAGGAATAAGGAAGACCCATTATACTGTACATGGAATGGCAAGTCTCATATAAATATCTGAGTTTGTTGTAAAAATATAATGTAACATCTCAAAAGATTCTCCGTGAAAATAGTAGCAGGATAGATAGAGGCTTCCGATGTAACGTCTGGAGTTTTACAGTGGAAAATAATTCATCACCCATAAGACCGTGTAAATATTTTTGAATTCTGTTCAGGTGTGAAAACGAGTAAAAGAACCACAGTTCACATATGGTAGACATACGAAATTATTACGCAATAAATTTGTCTGAAGAGACTGAAAAGCCGAAATACAAGAGAAGCGAAGATGTGGGGAGCCATGTCTAATTGCAAGCTGAAGGTACACGGCATAAGAACGATGATGATTGTTATTGGTATGAACAGATTAGGCAAAGAATGAAAAGCTTTTGAGAAATTGTACAAAGTTCTCAATAAATAAATAAAAATCGTATCCTGGGTCACCGGAGAATGTGGATCGGTCGCAACATATTTGGCAGGGAAGTTAGATTTAGAGGCAAAGTAAAATGATCAAGAACACAGAAAAAATATAAGGAACATTTCAGGAAACCAATTTCCTCCAAATCCATCTGTAGCGTTTCCATACAAATACACATTAATAAGTTCATATATATATATATATATATATATATATATATATATATATATATATATATATCTATTTTTTTTTTCTTTCTATTATATATATATATATATATATATATATATATATATATATATATATATATATATATATGTATGTATGTATGTATGTATGTATGTACCTATAGTGTTTTTGATTTCGCAACCTGTTGTTTAATATTCTGTCATAGAATTTGCATGTCATCAGTCATGAATAAATGTCCGGAATCAATCCATTGTAGTTATTTCACATCCGTTAAATTTCTTTATTTCTTATTGGTAAAATCTAATATTGAAATATTCCCATAGTTGGAGATCTCACATTGTTCTTAATTGAAAACTCAATTTATTCAGTGTCTCCCTACATTACACACAGAAAGTTAAATACGTATATGCCTACACCTTTATATTTATATATATATATATATATATATATATATATATATATATATATATATATATATATATATATATATATATATATATATATGCGTTTTTAACACGTGCCTATTTGTATGCATGAATGTCTGTGTGAGATTTGGACGCATCGTTATTGGGGATATAATTAGTAAAACACAACTATGAATTTTATATTTCATTTTGCAATTAATAAATAATTCAGATTAATTTCTCTAGCTCCTTTAAATTATAAATGTTTTATAATTATTTGTTAATTATTAAAATATATTGCGAGCGTAGTTCAAAAGTCTTGTTACGTACATAATATGATTTTCTATTTCAGATGGTTGACAGGAAAATGATGTTTTTATACAGATCTTCTTGATGAGTGACAGCGTCAATGAAAGTGAATGAACTAAATTCATTAGATGTGCTTCGTATTACTCCATTACTTGTTCTTCTTTTGTTCTCATGACTTTTTAGTCGTGAATGACATTCGGAGTACCCTGTAGATATGGGGGCTGCACATCAATGCGTTGTAAGCTTTCAGATGTAAGCGGTTAAATTATTTATATACATACGTTCAATATATAGTCTGATGTCAATAGTTAGCTTTTGAATGAAGCCTGTTAGAAGCGGTTCAAATTATACACAGATAGTAATTATTAGGAGGATTTGACAATTAATTTTTTATTTTTCATTTTGTTATATATATATATATATATATATATATATATATATATATATAAGGATATATATTGTTTGTTGGCAAAATCAGTCCACTGAAATTAGAGTTTTTTTTTTTTTTATATATTACTGTATACGTAAGCATAAATACGAACTCCCACCTATACGTATGCATTTTTATATATATTTATATATATGCATATATATATATTTATATATATATATATATATATATATATATATATATATATATATATATATATATATATATATATATATATATATATATATATATATATATATATATATATATATATATATATATATATATATATATATATATATATATATATATATATATAATATATATATATATATATATATATATATATATATATATATATATATATATATATAACAACTACACATATCAATTCAGTAATTAATCTCCATATATGTAGTCCCCTTCTGAATCAACATACTTTATCAACCGTTCTTTCCATTGAGGGAATCTTTCGTGGAACTCATTTTTTGGGGACAGCAATTAGTACTAGTTGCATTTTCTTGGATTTCCTCGACGTCTTTTAATCTTTTTCCTTTTGATATTTGGAAAGACGAAAACGGCACAAACAATAAAATCTGGGGAATATTTTGGTTGTCGGAACTGGTGTATTTTGTGCTTGAACAAAAACTGCTGAACAAGCCATGGTCACTGATAGAATCTTACTGGTGTGATGAGACGACCACAGTCAACGACATTTCCTTCTAAGCATTGCTATAAGCAACGGAACTAACAAAGGACTGTGTGTGTGCTTGGGTGACAGTGTTCCCGGTCAATCTGTGCCAAGCTGCTTCACTCTACATACTTTAGCTCCGTTACCATTGCAACAGTCCTGATACTTTATGATCCCACCTTATATATATATATATATATATATATATATATATATATATATATATATATATATATATATATATATTCACCAATACATATGTGAGGATTTCTCTGGTACGATAAATGTATAATAAATATGTCAAAGATTGTATACTTTTCGTTTTTGTTGTCTATATTTTAATCTATAGAAATATTTTTTTTTCAAATTGATTTTTATCCTTCACTGACATTTTTTCCTTTTCCGGGACTAATCAAATATCCGGACGGACAGAAAGGCAGGGAATATTAAAATGAAATATTTATTGCAAATTTGACTTGCTGACATGCTAAAAGAATAAATAAATAAATAAATAATCAAGTTAAAATAAATTGATCTGTGATTTTAGAAGCATGTCGGTGCCGATCACTCTCGTTGACATATAAAAACTAATAAAAGTCAATAACGTTATAAAAAAAGACTTTGATTAATGGGCATGTGAGAAGCAAATATTATATATTTATTAATATAAAATTGATATCGCTGATTTTATATAAATAGAATGTTATTGCTTATGAGAACGAAACTTTTATTTCAACCATGTTAAGAATTAAAGACAACAGCTTTAGGTGTATGTCACTGGTTATACAGATAAGCTTACCATGGCCTGAACATGGGAGCAACTGGGCAATTTTAACGAAAAGATTAATAGAAAATAATTCAAAATTAAATCCAGAAAAAGAAAGTTAACATTTCTGTGGCATATTTTGAAGAAATTGTTCTTAAAAAGGATGAAAAGAGGTAAACATCACGTAACCTACTTCATGAGTTTGTATGAATGCTTAAGAAATTGCAAAGATTAAAACGGTATTTGACCTAAAAAGGATAAGATGTTATGGGAAAACATGATCACCCACTGTCCTGGAGGTGTATGTTTCATTAAAGGCGACATCACCTCCGATTTGTAATGTCAAAATAAATACGGAACTGAATTAATTTATCAATGTGACATCCGTTACAAAAATACATGAACTAAATAAAACGATTGATTATACGAGAGTTTAATACTAGGACACAAAACATACAAAAATAAATTTTGGATTTTATATCTCGTTTTCAAAATATTCTCCTTCTTATTTTTATCTTGGTCATTCATTTGAAATATACCCTCCAAAATTCTTAGCTTATTTGGTAGGTTATTGAAAGTGTTTCTTACACATCAACATCATCATCGGAGAACCAATGTCCTGTGAGTGATATTCGTGTTGTGCAGCCCCGAAATTGCTTGAGAAGAAAGCTATAAAAAGTATGCCAAACTAGAGTAACATATAATATTTTTGTGCAAAATGTAAAGATTCGGCTTTCCTACCAAATCCAAGATTTTGTGCCAAACACAATCTTAGCAATCCTCGAAAATAGGCGCGACTTAAAAAAAGACGGCCACTGCGTAGGAATAACACATTTATTTACAATTACAAATTTGAAAAATACAAAACAAGGTTTGTACAAAAATTTCCATTTGTGCGCCTCTTTGAGTAGAAAAGCAATTTGAGATAATAAAAAGATTACACTCAAAAACATGAACAAATACAAGTCACTTAAAATGTTGATAAAACCAACGGAATCTTATATAAAATATATCCATTCAAAAATACAAAAATAAGGGAAACACCGGAGTAAGATACTTCAAAATATGGTATAAGGCATAATCTTTTAAATGTCACCAAACTCCGTTGTAATGGCTTTGTAAAGAACATCACAGATCAAAGTGAATTTGGCGTAGACAAATTCTTGTAGGTGCTGGGGTGTGACATTTGTCATACGAATCTGCCTTAGACATCAGATTTATAACCTCTAACTGGACTGTCTTTTTATGTGATGTTTTGTAAAACTTTCCCCGGTCAAAGTTGACGCTCTAACGTTTTCTTTTCACCTCTCGTCTCCTTTTCCAATTGTTGATAGCAATCCTTTTTATTCTTAATGGGGTCATAAAATTCGGCTTCAGCCTAAATTTTTAGGTGCTGGAAAAAAACTTGATTTTCATTGGACAATATATTTAAACTCTTCTTCTGAAAGTGTAGACACTTAGAAGGCTTCTTATGGCTAGTAAAGGGTGTTCCAATATCTGGGATCGATTTTAATCTGAATTAAGCTTAAGCTTTTAATGATTTTATTTCTTTTTCTTTCAGATTTGGAGGACATTCGGGCGATATTATTTTTCATACATAATTGCTATGACGTAAATAACAAGATCTAATAGAGAAATAAATATATGTTAACCAATAACACTGATTTATTTACCGCTGATTTTGATCCGTCTTAATGAAACACCCTTTAAAAGTAACGATAATCAATGAGTTTCTTGAAATATTATATTTTATTGTTACGATGAAATGAATCGTAATAATTTTAGAAATAATTCAGAAATATATTTCACCTATTATCACATATCTTAGAAGTGTAATTAATAAATTTTATTTCTTCAGACAAAATAAACAAAAAATCTCTCCGAAAACCAAAAGCGGATATTTGTATTTATTAAAACATCAAATCCGACTCTTTATTTTTCTTAGGTCGGCTTCAGCTACAAATCCTTCTATCACACATTTCAGGTTTGTTAATATCGCACTAAACACTCAATAAACACATTGGGATTGTGAAACTATAAATCTGGCACGAATTACACATACATGAATCGAATGCTGATTATTTCCAGCGAAATAAAAATGAAAGTTTTATGTTTAGTGTTTGTTAAGTTATATAATATAAACAAAGACAAAAGGAAAATTTATCTTAGTCGACGCGTTTCGTCCTCTGAGGGATTTCGTCAAAGCATATATCTTATTTAATAGAGTTTCTAATTTTGCGATAGAAGAAAACATGATAATAGAATAGCTCGAGCATCTTGAGGCAATTCTGATTGCAAACCTGGTTAGACGTGAGTATAACAAATAGACTCCATAAAATTTTACTTGTTACGAAAACCACGCGGATAAATTGTAGCGAGTTGAAGTGAAGGCTCTCTACTCCTCAGGGGTAGAAAAATACACGCACACACAAACACACACGCACATACACACTCGCACACACACACACACACACACACACACACACACACACACACACACACACACATATATATATATATATATATATATATATATATATATATATATATATATGCATCTCTATACATATATTATGCACTGTTACATTACCACTACAAACTGTACATCTTGTTTCAAAAAAATAACGTTTCTTCAGGTGGAAATTACGATACTACTAAAACATTTTATTCCGAAATACATTTAACGATGCACATCTGCCGCTTCCGTCTTTGCAATATTTCCCATAAAATAGCTTAGTGGTGGATTCTCTGTCTGACGCTAAATCGGTCCAGGTTCGATATAGGCTTGAAGCAGTTGGATGTCTAGTCACACTGGTTAGCTGTGATACAGCGAAACAGGCTGATATATATATATATATATATATATATATATATATATATATATATATAAAAGGAAATATGTTGTAGTGGTTCCAACGAGAGAAAAGTATGTATATTAAAAAGAGAGGGGTGCCGCAAACGTTTTTGGTTGTAATGTGGATTTATTGAGAAAAATATTATACTTTGTTTTACATAATTTCACCACAATAAACAGAATGTCTCATATCGAGAATATTCCACATTGAACATGAAGAAAAATTAATTATTTTTAATAATATGTAAAAATCTCCACTTTCACCTGAAGACGGTTGCGAGACCAGACCAGAAACACGTGTCGTGAAATTATGTAAAACAAAGTATAATATTTTTTCTCAATAAATCCACATTACAACCAAAAACGTTTGCGGCACCCCTCTTCTTTTTAATATATATATATATATATATTTCAGAGCTCTTAAGCTAATTTTAGTTTAATGTACATAATAACTTCAGTCGGTACATGTTCGTAAATTACATATATCTAAAATAAAATTTACCATTAAAAATGGCAGAAAATTTAATTAAATATTTTACTAAGGTTGTATAAGAACGATTTTAAATTTGACAAATATTGGTTCTGAACTTTTTAAGTTATTGATGTTTAATTTTATTTTTTTTATAACTTCAGACAGGCTGTATATCATAAATTGGCAATATTTGCAAGAAAAGAACATTTACAATTATTACATATATGCCAGTTTTATTTTTCTAAATCTGTTTTTAAAACCTCTTTTTAATATGTTATTTTATAGTCTCTCTTTGATCGTCTCAGCCTGAATAATGCTACTCAACGAAATCATGTGGGCGACTGATATGCTAACGTACTTTTAGGATTAAGATCAGGTGAGACTGAATCTATAAACACAATTTCTAAATATTGATTAATATGTACAGCTAAATATGGTCAAATAATATGTCGTCCAAAATGTTGCATTAGAAACAAACACAATGAATCCCAAGAAAAACAACCCGGATAAACGTTCGACGATATTTTTCTTTCTTTGGAGAAATTCGATTCCAGAATCAATTCAGTTGGTAAAGAATCTTCTGAAATTAATGAGAAAAAAGCTTCGTGTTTCGTATATGTGTCAGACGCCACCATACGTGCAAACATATGAATTATGGACATATATTAATGTGATAGCGAGTAAATTAAGCTGTGGTATTGTGTCACCATCTATTTGAGAGCAAACCCAGAATCTATAAAAATAGAGTTTGAAAGTGCCTCTGTTCTTGCAACTTATCTATTTGATTTATCTGTACGTTGTGGGGAGGGTCAGTCTTCTTGAAATTGTTATTTTTCTCAGGGAGTAACATGCCTTTGCTAGTTCTGTGAACATCTTTATGCACAAGACCTTCCAATAACCGATATTTCAAAGGCCACCCTCCTAGGTGGATTTCGAGAAAATATTTTCGTAAAAAATTCGCAGCTTAATTTACTAGATTAAATTGCTTAACTACTTAATTTAATATATATATATATATATATATATATATATATATATATATATATATATATATATATATATATTATATACTTAATTTGATATATATATAAATATAAATATATATATATATATATATATATATCGTTCTGTTCAAAGCGATATATATCTGCCTACAGATACAAATTGATAGATATATCTACGTATACGTGCATAGATATATATTGCCTTTAATAATATATATCCTTTGTTCCTTTATCTATCTATCTATCTATCTATCTATCTATCTATCTATCTATCTATCTATCTGTCTATCTGCCAGTCTCTTCCCTACTCTCTCCTCTCTCTCTCTGTATATATATAAATATATATATATATATATATATATATATATATATATATATATATATATATATATATATATGTATAAGAAAATGGAAGTCACTATTTAACAAACAGCTATTTTTCTCTGTATGTATAAATATGTTCATAAATATATATATATATGAATATAAATATATATATATATATATATATATATATATATATATATGTGTGTGTGTGCGAAAGTGAGAGATACTATTTAACAAATAGCTATTTTTCTATATATGTATAAGTATGTTCATGTATGCGCATGCATATATATATATATATATACATATATATATGTGTGTGTGTGCGTGTGTGTGTGTATATATTTGTGTTTGTACGTGTGTTTATTTATGTATGTATAGGAAATATTCCTATACATTCACATACGTGTGTGTTTATGTAATTGATGTTGAACATGTCAGTATTTGACATAAATTTATAATTGTTATTCGACCGTTAAAGAATAAATCAAGTCTTGGCGAAACAAGTGAACGCTTACTTAATAATAAATCGCATTGCTTCTTCCAGTAAAATTAAGAAATATCTATTTTCTTGCCCTCAGTTAAAACTTTCGTCTGAAATACAAGTGGGAAATAAAAAGACAAAAAAAAAATATAATTCATATTTAGGCAAAACCTTTAAAATATCCAATTAGATTTTTATTAACAAAATGAAATGGAAAGAGAAAGAAAAATAACGAAAAAAACATAAATGCAGCTCCATTTATAAAATCAATTCCAGACTCAACTATGTTAGATATTTTTTTTTACTTTTCTTCAGGGTCAAAGTGAACATCAGCGTGTGATTCTTATTTTTCATTATTCTTTCATCTTTTTCATTCCATTTTCCTCTTTTTATAATCCTTATAAATTCTTTTCTTTCATTTCTTATTCGTTTCTTGGTTTAAAACTTCCATGTCGTTTTTCTTTTCAGATTTGCTTGTGCTATTCGTTGATTTTCTTTTTCAAATTGCACCCTTTCCTTGTCTTTATCTTTTCATTAATTTCTTCATTCTTGTTATTTTTCTTTTTGTTTTTCTTTGATTTTCCTTCGTCTTCTCTTATTTTCATCGTCTTCTTTTGTATCCTTTGGACTCATTTGAAGTTCTTCATGATCGTCTTCTTTGTTTAATATTTTCTTCAATCATTTTCTTCTTTTCTATTAGTCTGTTCTCCATTGTTCATCTTTTCACATTCTCCTCCTTCAACTTTCTACTCCTTCCACTTTCCCCTCCTTCCACTTTCTACTCCTTCCACTTTCCCCTCCTTCCACTTTCTCCTACTTCCCCTTTCTCCTCCTTCCACTTCATTCTCCTTCTACTTTCTCCTACTTTCACTTTCCTCTTCTTCCACTTTCTCCTCCTTCCACTTTTTTCTTGCATTTTCTCCTACTTCCACTTTCTCCTCCTTCCATTTTTTCTTCCATTTTCTCCCACTTCCACTTTCTCCTCCTTCCACTTTTTTTCTTCCATTTTCTTCCACTTCCACTTTCTCCTCTTCCACTTTTTCTTCCATTTTCTTCTACTTCCACTTTCTCCTACTTTCACTTTTTCTTATTTCCACTTTCTCCTCCTTCCATTTTCTCCTCCTTCCACTTCATTCTCCTTCTACTTTCTCCTACTTTCACTTTCCCCTTCTTCCACTTTCTCCTCCCTCCACTTTTTTCTTCCATTTTCTCCCACTTCCACTTTCTCCTCCTTCCACTTTTTTCTTCCATTTTCTCCTACTTCCACTTTCTCCTCCTTCCACTTTTTTCTCCCATTTTCTCCCACTTCCACTTTCTCCTCCTTCCACTTTTTTCTTCCATTTTCTTCTACTTCCACTTTCTCCTACATTCACTTTTTCCTTTTTCCACATTCTCCTCCTTCCACTTTCTCCTCCTTCCACTTTTTTTCTTCCATTTTCTCCCACTTCCACTTTCTCCTCCTTCCACTTTTTTCTTCCATTTTCTCCTACTTCCACTTTCTTCTCTTCCACTTTTTTCTTCCACTTTCTCCTACATTCACTTTCTCCTATTTCCACTTTCTCTTCCTTCCACTTTCTCCTCCTTCCTCGTTAAACTTTTTTCTTCTTAACATGATTTTTTTCCCTTGATTCTTCTTTATTTTCTTTTTTCATTTTTTCCTTATCTTATTTATTCAGATTTCTAAATTTTTCTGTATATTTTACGCCCGCTTTATTCGTCTCTTCTATCTTTCCTCTCCATTGTCCCTATTCATCCCTTTTACTTTCAACTCGATTCTTCTCTTCTCTTATCATTTTAATTTGACACACTTTTTCATACGTATTTCACATATTTACGTAACAATCATTTTTATTCTGTTCCTTATTTCTTTATTTTACGCTTGCGTTATACATCCAAATTAATACTTACAATCTAATTTCTTTTTATTATTTAGCAAAATATTATTCGGTAGCACTTTTACAATTTTTTTGCTTATAGGTTTTCCGAAACAATATGTGTAAAAATGGAAGGGCGAATACAGGAAAAATTACCAATTAAAATTTTAAAAAATATATATAGTTAACTCTTTGAGAAAATAATACCTCCGGAAATTTGAAACGGAATTAATGAAGCCCAGCAGCATTGACAACGTGGTAACATATAGGGAAAACAGAAAAATGATAATAACATCATATAATTAAAAACAACACAGAAGAAATGTCCTGGTCTCACAAAGCAATTTAATCGTATTACAACTCTTTCCGCATTAAAATTATATATACCTGCAGAAATGGAACATATACCAATATATATGCAATCATTACAAAATCCATCTCCACGCATAAAACAATAATGAACCCACTGAAGAGGAAGTTAATAAAACTATTAAAAAAATAAAGAATTTTTTTAATCGAATTCATTCCAAGAAAGCAATAAATTTACAATTGGCTAGTGGGAGTGGAAGAATTATAAAACAAAAACATTACTAAGGAGCGACAAGAATAGAAGCGTAATCAAGAAGACTATAGATTGTCACTGATATTGCATTTAAATTTTTGAAGATTAGAGTTGACTGGATATCATGGTATTGGCTGGACTTTTGAAAATAGCTTACTTTCTTCTTGAATTCAATAACAAGTTACTCTATTTCATAAAAGAAATCTGGAATCAAAAACGCCTTCCCAAAAAGTGGGGTTTATCTCGCGTTAACGCAGTATTGAAACGAAAAGTAGTACTCAAGACTCTCACAGATACAGAGGTTTCTCAATTCCATCCATTATGGGGAAAGTGTTTATGAACATTATATAAACTATCCACTAATAGTTTTATGAAAGTCAACTGGTCACATGTTTGGTTTTCGTTGTGGCAAGTGTAGTAAGGATGTCGTATATATCATCAAAAAACTTCAGTAAACTCCATACTTTTCTAACAGGAAATGTAATAAATCCTAGGTCGACCTCACAGCAGAATATGATCAATAGGAATTGCTCTTCGCCCGTTTCGGCCGTTGTACACTCCGGCCTTCTTCAGGTGGTTGGAATATCGAACTGAACCCTTTATTTCGCTCACTGGGGTAGACTGTTCTAGTTCAACGTGCCATGTTTAATGGATGTCAGTCATCAGTTATCTCCTGTTAATTTCCCTCTGAATGTTCTCCACTGCCTTAACTGGGTATTGAACTCACAGACTTTGTGTCCTGCCACTGGATCTAACTAAGGCCTTTATCCACTGTGCCATGTCTCCTCAAGCGAAATAAAGGGTTTAGTTCGACATTCCAACCACCTGAAGAAGGCAAGAGCGTACAACGACAGAAACGCTGTAATAAATATGGCGATAATGATGAGGACAATAGTCTGAATAATGTAAATAATGTACATAATACCTCATCTCAGAAATATAGAGAGATATCAATCTCAGACTATTTAATCTTCTGCTAAACTAAACATAAATCATATAAAAGCACAGATAAAGACATTTAACCATTACGTTATATCCCAAAGGAATCGACCATATAGAAGATAGTAATCCCGCTTTCCCTCCCGAGTCAAATGTACTAATGATGGGGAAGGGAGCTATGCTGAAGACATGGCTATATATATATAGGTGTTATAAGAATGATTTTGGGCAGAAAACAACATCCTCTACTAAATATTCTAAGAAAATGACTCACTATAAAACACTCCAAAATCTATGAAATGGAATTGAAATGAAAGCAGTGATTGCATATACACTTAATCCACGATAAAATTTAAGGATGTCAAATCAATAAATGCTAAACATTAAAATTTAGTACGGGAGATAAGGAAATTGAACATAAATTAGGTTTTTGTAGTTGTAGTTTGCTCGAAACTACAAATTGGTATAGTAATTAAATCATAACATGAAAGCTAGAGGTATTTTATTAAACAATCTAATCAGTTTGAGACTTTCACGGAAAATGGTTAACAATTTCCAAAGAGGATAGAATCCAGGTAGAACTCAATGTGCAGGACAGAGTAAGAATATAATATAAAAGTCTCAAACACTAATATTCCATGGTTATAATTTATTACATTGGAATCGAATTGCGATCCAATTCATCAGACCTACAAATTCAAAAAGTTTTAGGTCTGATGAATTGGATCGTGATTACGATTCCAATGTAATAAAATATAACTATGGAATATTAGTGTTTGAGCTGTTCACACACACACACACACACGCACACACGCACACACACACACACACATATATATATATATATATAGATAGATAGATTGCTGAAACTTTATGCATTCAGAAAGTAGGTGTGTTCAGTTAGTGTTCGAAGAGCGATTATATATATATATATATATATATATATATATATATATATATATATATATATATATATATATACATGAATTATTCACACAAAACTAATGCAAAGGTTAATGATTTTAAATTTTTTCATTACCATATTTGGTATAAACGCAAACATTTTAAAAAAAGAAATTCAAAAATCAAACTCAGCGTTGCTTTGGCGCGTTCAAAAACCAATATCTCATTTTCAATAGAAAAAAACAAGAAGAACATCTATTATATACCTGAAGATGTCTGTATGAACAGACGAAAGCTTGTGTAAAAATAACAAATAATACGGCAGAAATTTATATGAACAAGGATCAATTCATTCATAACGGATCTAAGGTTTTTGTGTAATATTTGAATTGTTTGCGAGATGGATGTCTCGCCATTTAAAATCATTAACCTTTGCATTAGTTTTGTGTGAATAATTCATGTATTTGTAAATTGATTGCACGTTTATTGTAATTTAAATAAGTGATCCATGTGCGACTTTTTGGTTAATAAGTGCGACATTACTGTAATTATTGAACAATATAGTTCATGCCACTTTGACAGTAAAATTTACCAGTAAAATAATTTGTTCATTACCATATTTGGTATAAACGCAGACATTTTAAAAAATTCAAAATCAAACTCAGCGTTGCTTTGGCGCGTTCAAAAACCAATATCTCATTTTCAATAGCATTTCGGATACAATATACATATATTTTCGATATCCTCTTATTACTAAGAGAAAAAAACAAGAACAACATCTATTATATACCTGAAGATGTCTGTATGAACAGACGAAAGCTTGTGTAAAAATAACAACTAATACGGCAGAAATTTATATGAACAAGGATCAATTCATTCATAACGGATCTAAGGTTTTTGTGTACTATTTGAATTGTTTGCGAGATGGATGTCTCGCCATTTAAAATCATTAACCTTTGCATTAGTTTTGTGTGAATAATTCATGTATTTGTAAATTGATTGCACGTTTATTGTGTATATATATATATGTATATATATGTATATATATATATATATATATATATATATATATATATATATATAAATGGACAAAGACACCGCATGTTATTTGTCAATTTCATACTTTAATGGAATTTTCACACCAAGTACAGTGTTGCTCCCTAGGTCCACACAGTACGTATCTATCTATCTATCTATCTATCTATCTATCTCAATGTATTCAATATCTCTATCTATCTGTCTGACAGTCTGCCTTTTTTGTCTATCTATGCTATGGGGATACACACTCAAAGTGCAAAGTAAATTTCAGTATTAATTGTTTATACGTTATCAATCATTGAATATATTATAAATCAATCAATAAATATATCAATAGGAAACAGCTGTTGCTTTCTAAAGACAGCTTTTTTCGCTCACTTTTCCAGGCATTTCTTTTTACTCCTGATGATATTTATATTTCTGCCTTGAGCGTAACATTCCAATTCATCCGATGAGATTTTTGGCTTTCAGGAATTTAAACTTAAATACTTTAGTTTTCTTCTTAATTCAATTCCTCAGTCTTTCTTTTCCTTTCTACTCTATTTATTAATCTCATACTTTATTGTATTTGTTGTCTCTTTCCTCTTTTGCTTCTTTTCTATACTAAAATTTCATATAGGCAGTGTTAGAAATCGGTAGATAGAATTGACAGATAGTGATTGTATGTGTTACGAACAACACACACACAAACACACGCACACACACACACGCACACACACACAAATATATATATATTCTGCATATCTTCATTCAATCATGTTTGGTTGAATAATCTAGACATATTATGTCAATTTATTTTATTTTAATCATTCAAATTCACGTATCAATTTCTTAATGTTACCATTAAACGCATTAAGGAAGGCGTCGTAGTTTTTGTCAGTCCTTTTATTTTACCAAGTCCTTTCAATCTCATGCATTAATTTTACCAAGTACTTTCAATTTCATCATCTTCAGGGGCGAATTTCTGATGAAAAAAACAAACTATTTCACAACTGGCTATTACATCAGATATATCTTAGCAATTCGCCACTGAAAATGATCTTGGCTGTGATTGAAAGTACTTGGGAAAAGAATAACGAATAAGAAAACTCCGCCGCTTCCCTTAATGAATTTAATGACAACATTAAGGCATTTGAAAAACTGAAAAAAAAAGACAACAAGTTTTTCTTCAAGGATCAAAACTCGCACTATGGATGAACAGGAATTTAATGCATATATTATGTTTTCTAGCGATGGATGTCGCCAATAATCGCATTGATACTTCTGATTAATTCTATGTGTGATTATTCTTTGTATATATATATATATATATATATATATATATATATTTGAAAGTGCCTGAAAACCATACGAGGGGTTGAGGGAAGCCTTGTGAGTGTAACTGGGTAGACGGAAGAGTTGGGGCGGATGTTGATGGTTGCACTAGCACGAAGTCACAAGTCATCGTGACCGAGGGTTTGAGATTGCTGGTGTTGTTCAGATTGTTGACCATGCTAGATAACACGATCTCTCCCAGAAACTGTAACTAAAGTCTGCTCTGCATAGTTGCCGTATAAACCACAGGTTCGCTCTGTGGGTGTTGAACAAACACAAATGTGCCTGAGCGAGAGTCTGAAATATGGATTGGCTAGCCACCCTAGTAGACAGGCATCTTCGAATACGAGTGGACAGCTATGATATATATATATATATATATATATATATATATATATATATATAGTGTTTTAGTGAACTCGGCAATTTTCAATCTGCTTGTCTGAATCATCTTCAAGAAGCGAGAGCAAGATCTAAAAGGTCAGTCAATCTAACAGTGATCTCATCTCAGAATCCTCACACTTGCTCCATCCATATGTGGCCTCCTTTGTAAATCACTAGCGGGTCTTAAATGCCAGTTAAGATTATCGCACAAACTTTCATAACTAAATCAGTCAGATCCTCATACGTCGAAACCGACGGGAGAATCCATTATATATATATATATATATATATATATATATATAATCATTAATTCAAACGTCATTTCTAATGGATACCAATATTTGAGTTGTCGTTTTTTAAACACTGATTATTTATTCTACCATCTCGCGCACTTAAAAATAGTTTACAAATAAATGTTCATATTAATATGTCCTCAGAATGGTGGGTGTTCTAATCATACCGAAGATCACATATTTTTTTTATTTCGCTTTCTCAAGTACGCAGGCAGATAGATGAAATAAACGTACATTTTTGTTCGATAATATTTCTCGATAATAAATATAGTGTTTTAAACCAGAACGACAAAACAAATACGGCGATCTGCTAAAGGATGCTGAGAATAACATGGATCGTTCATGCTAGCAACTACCAAATTTTATAGAAAATGGAAAATAAAAAGGGCACTCATCAAGAAAAGTCATTTGAAATTTACCCGTTTCATAATGAGGAAAGATGTCTTGGAGAATTTGATACTCCCAAGGTTGAATGAATGCATGCAAGACAAAGGAAAATACCGCATAATCTACCTACTGAACTTGAGTAAATAGATGGTGGATGATCTTTTAAAAGCAATAATAAAAAGACAAAATTTATTAAAATCTGCAAAGGACAGGAAAATGTAAGGATTCATGTTAGCCAACATCATAAAGGAACATAGCTCCAAATCTGGGGCTGAATTTTCACTAACGATAAATATTCTAGCTTCTTTTGAAGTACAATGCTTGGTGTTAAAATGGTTGCTATATACATTGACAGCCTTGATAAGAGTCAACGTCTTTTTGCTTCTTTTCTTTTTTTCACTTTGTCATCCATTCTTAATGTTTATTCCTTTTATTCCCCTTTACTTAAATCCGGTGTCTCCCTCCTATTTCATATTTAATTTATGCCGCATCCACCTTCACATCGCTCTAGCTCAACTTTTCTTCACTCGCCAACATCTTTTTTCTCTATATTGATCTGAGGACTTGCTCCTTATCTCACTCCTTTTCCTTCAACATCAGTTTATTATCTTCTCTCATTAATACTTTTTCCAGTTTTTCATTCCGTCCGATTTCGTATATTCCTTTTCCATCTTCCGCCTACCCTTTTCCTCATCGTCTTCTCTCTTCCCTTTTTCCTCATCGTCTTCTCTCTTCCCTTTTTCCTCATCCTCCTCTTCTGTCTTCTTCTTTTCCACCTCCTCTTCTTCCTCCTTTTCACTATTCGCTTTTACATTATCCTCCTCTTCTCTCTTTCCCTTTTCAACCTCCTCCTCCTCTTCACTTTTTCATCCTCCTTCTCCACCTCTTCTCTCTTCCCTTTTCTCCTCTTCTTCTCTCTTACCTTTTTCTTCCTTTTTTTCTCACTTTTCATTTACCTTCAGCTCCTCTTTTCGCTTCCATTTTCATCTTCCTCTTCTCTCTTTTACCTTTTCCTCCTCCTCCTCCTCCTCTCTTCCCTTTTTTCTCCTTATCCTTTTCTCTCTTCCTTTTTTCCACCTCCTCTTGTTCCTCCTTTTATCCATTCCCTTTTACACCCTCCATCTCTTCCTCTCTCTTCCCTTTTTCATCCTCCTGCTCCTCTTCTCCGTTCTCACTTCACTTTTCCTCCTCCTCTTCTCTCTTCCATTTTTCTTCCTCCTCCTCCTTTCTCTCTTCGCTTTATCCTCCTCCTCCTCCTCCTCTTCTCTTTTCCCTTTTTCCTTATCCTTCTACTATTTCTTCCCGTCATTCCCTACTTCCTAATTCTTCGTTGTCCATACACCCACTTTATTTCCGACCCTCCTATAATTAATCTCCCGTCCCCTTTTTCTTAACATCCACATCCTCCCACTCCACCTAGACCTCATTTTCTTCGACTTCGAGCTACGGAACTTCTGCTTTTACTTTTTTTTTTTTTTTTATTTCTGCTATTTTTTTTTATTTTTCAATTATTTTCTATTTTTCTACATCTTCGTCTCCACATCCTTTATTTTATTTTTTTTAAATATACTTCCACTCCCGGCTCACATAAGCCACTTCTAATGGTCTCTCTATTTTTCTTCATCGATCCAACACGTAGCCTGAGAGTCTAGACATTTTTAATTCTATTTTCCAACAACAATCTCAGCAAAAAAGTCCATGATATTTAACTTCACTGAGATCCCAGGTCAACAAGGGCATTAATCAATTAACTGAATGTCCTTACACCTCTAAGCTTCATTGGCCCTGGGCCTTCGATAAGCCTCTCCGACTGTGCATATATATATATATTTATATATATATATATATATATATATATATATATATATATATATATATATATATATATAGAGAGAGAGAGAGAGAGAGAGAGAGATGTAGGGGAAAGAATGTTTGAGGAATTTAAGGAGAAAAATATGTTTCCAAGGTAAGGAAGTAAATGATAAAAAATAAACAATTTATTTGCTGGCTGAGTGATTTCGAAATAAATACCGAACAATCTATCAAATATCGCAGATTCACACACACTCATACAAATACAACAAAAGATGCACACACACAATCTTATGCAAATTACTTGAAACAAAATGAATAATTCCGTTATTATTTACATTTTCTCGTATTTTTTCAATGAAACATGACGCAGTGGACATGTTAGTCCATTCCACGAAGTCCTTCCTTGAAGATTGACCACAGATATTCAACTGGATCAAAATCAGGAGAGTTTCCGAGGCAGTTGATATTTCTTTGATTTGCTCACTGGTAAGGATTGCCAGTGTGTTCGGGCAGCGTTACTCTTTTTGTACGCTTCCTTGGAGTAACGTCCATCGCAGACAAAGGCCGTATGACAACTAATCGATAGTCGAGACAATGTGTCTCGGCGTGATAAAAATCTGATAAAATCACGGGTGATACAATATTTTTCAAGGCCAAACAAATTTCATGCACTCCTAAAATAGATTCATATTACTGCACACCACTGCAAATGACCGAAAAGATAGATATCGATTACACCCTGTCAATCTAAATCTGACCGTATGGTGAAAGAAAGTTAAGTAAATTTGTTTCAATTAATTTGCACAAGGGTCTACATACACACACACACACACACACACACACACACACACACACACACACACACACATATATATATATATATCCAAGTATATAATTGGTATATATATATATATATATATATATATATATATATATATAGAGAGAGAGAGAGAGAGAGAGAGGGAGGGGAGAGCAAGCCTATATGGACGCTAACCCCAAAGGTCATTGAGAGTGAATGGAAAGGAGTAAGAAATAGTGAGGAGAAGGACTATAAAAGAACATTATACAAAAAGACAGAAGATAGCCTTGTCATTAAGTTTACATTTTTAATGATCATATTTCCCAGGAAATCAGGAAGTTGGAAGGATGTCTCACAGTAGAGAAGCTTACGGTTACAGCTAACTAGAATATTCTTCAGCATTCATTGTCATATTGGCCGACCAATATTACGTAGCAGTTCAGCTTTGTTTTGGTTTCTAATTACATTAATATTTTCCTTGAGACTATCAAATCTTCCCCAAATATAAATATGCACCACGGATCTTTTCAAATATATCGTTTCTGAAAGAAGTATCTCTTTCCCATACGTAATTATAAAAATGTTAAAATGTAAAAGAGTTCTATTCATAACATTCTTTTATTTAAGTATATATAAAGCATAAATTAATAACAAACTAAAATAATATAAATAATAGGCACATGATAAAAAATTTCAACAACATTTATTGACTGTTTTTTCTTAGACATTAAATTAAGTAAATTAAATTAACATCTTCCATAATTTACCTAGATTTTTCAGTAAATCTGACGCATATTTACGACCTTCACAAATTTAAAAAATAAACGATTTTTTTTGTCTAGAAATACATGTTGCAAGATAAAATACTTACATTTGAAATGATAAAATTGCATCAGTGGACAAATGAGTCGGCTAAGATGAGTTTTTTCTTTTCTCTTTGATATATATATATATATATATATATATATATATATATGTGTGTGTGTGTGTGTGTGTGTAATTCGCAGACAGTACTGTTTCTCTGTATCTTCAGTGCGAATAGACATCTAAATGCCCCAAGCCAGGAATGAAACCCAACCGAATTGGTGTTAGTCATGTTTCCTACCAGTGAGCTTCACTTGACCGAAAGATTCAGCTAAATCTAGCGTATTGTTTTTACAACTGTAAACAAATGCCCAACAATCGGAGTGTTCCATTCATTTTACTGAAGAGCTTCGCATTAACAGGACTTTTTAAGAATTAGCGCATCATTCACAGTGCTCAATTGAAAATATATTTTCAAGGGCTGAATTACGTATATATATATATATATATATATATATATATATATATATATATATTTAGAATGAATCATTCATACAAAAAGTAGATTAGTAAGATTCATGATATAAAATGGCGAAATCCCTTCGCAAACGAAATTTTAAAGTTGCTTTAACCTACAAATCACTCGATGAATCTTATGATCCTTGTTTTTAAAAATTATAACATATATAAGGTTATTTCTTTAATAAGCAAGTAATTTCAACTGTACATTCAGTCATCTGCAGGCATGGAAATTATTTTGTTTTTTTGTAAAATTCAGGTAGCATCCGAGAAAAAAAAAAATTAAATTCAAATCGAAATATGTTCTTTTTGAAATGCGTTATTGTTAACGAATACAAAATTTTGTAACGTGCAGTCACATCGGTAAGGTTGAATTTTTTGAAAATTTAAGAGAGTGCGTTTTTTCACTAATATAGCAATTTGAGAATTTTCTGTGGTAGGAGTTTATCAGTCAATGTGAGTAATGTCTCAGTTGTTTTCCCGAAAATTTGCACGTCGGAACAGTTCTTTTAAATCAAATATGTGGTGCAGTTGAATTTATATTACAATGAATCATTCATACAAAAAGTAGATTAGTAAAGTTAATGATATAAAATGGCGAAATCCCTTTAAAAAAATACTTCGATTCGCATTTAATTTTTTTCGTTTCGGACGCTACCTGAATTTTATCAAAAACAAAATAATTTTCATGCCTGAAGATGAATGAATGTACAGTTTAATGTGCTTGCGTATTAAAGAAAGAACTTATGGAGCTTATAATTTTCAAAAAGAAGGATCATAAGATTCATCGAATGATTTGTAGGTAAATTTACCTATAAAAGTTTGTTTGCGAAGGGATTTCCCCATTTTATATCATTAACTTTAATAATCTACTTTTTGTATGAATAATTCATTGTAATATAAATTGAACTATACCACAATTTTAATATATATATATATATATATATATATATATATATATATATATATATATATATATATATATATATATATACGTATTTCGCATAGATAAACATTTAAATTCCCGGCGATAAGCCTAAGAGTAGAATTTCTGACTAATGCCAAATCGATCCCGGCTTGAAGCAATCGAACGTCTTTAATTTTGCTTCTTCCTTGGTAATATATGATTGGTGGATCTAACTAAATCCCACAGACCTGATAACTAACACCCACTCACCTATTTTTTCTGTTTTCGTACAAAGTGGCAGTATTTTGCTTTTAAATCTGATTAAATCATTCATTCGCCAGTAATTTACAATCGCCTGATGAGATGCGTTGTATACGCATCTGAACACAAATGCAGTTATGTAGTGATTTTGACATGTTTTGGATGTAATATCCTAAAATAAAGTATATATATATATATATATATATATATATATATATATATATATATGATAATGTTAATTCAGTTATTTACCAATACAAATGTAGTTGTGGACACGACTACATATGCAGGACGTCCAAACGTTTGGATTCGAGAATAAAACAGCATTTACCCACCCCCTAGGATTTTGAATCCGTCCTCCAGAAATACCCAACTGACCAACAGTTCTGGTTCTGGTATTGCTGAACATTTAATAAATAGTAGGAAATGGGTGAAAAATTTTTAGTGGTGACCGATATATAATTTTATCTAGGTCCCACTCCAATTACACCTCAAGGTTCTAAAGTCCTGGTATATGAATGACATTATTATGCTCTCGATCATTTCGGTTGAGCACAGTGAAGAGATAGGGAAATTCTAAACAGCAGCCGTCTCCGCTAAAGCAATGCTCTTCATTAAGTGGCTGTCTCGCGTTTTTTACATTCCCAAAAATAATACGCTAGAATTTCTCTTTCCTTCAGCCGTGCGGTGATAGCTCAGGGTTACAAACTCCGACTGATGCCAAATCGATCGGTTTTTGGCTTGAAGAAATCGGATGTCTAGCCGCACTGATGCGCTGTGATACAGCCAAACATGGCTGTATGTGGATGACATTATATATATATATATATATATATATATATATATATATATATATATATATGACATCACTGCTATTTGTAGTGATGTTATAACATTTAATATGTTATAACTTTTGAATAAATATTATTTGCTCTAAATTGATTTGTGCACTCTTTTAAGAATAGTGTTTTTGGTTTCCGAAATTTTATTCCATCTGTACGAACCCTGTATTGTGTATACGTACATACACACACACACACACACGCGCGCATACACAAACACACACACACACACATACCCCCCGCACACACACCCAGACACACACACACACATCTATATATATATATATATATATATATATATATATATATAAGTGAAAATAATATATACGTTTATATATGTCAAGAACAACTTACGGTAAAAATGAGTATGTTCACCAGGAAACATTTCTTGCGATGCGTTTCCTTGCGTAGGACATGACCATCGGACTAATGAGATATGAGATGTTCATGAAGACGAGAGGATGCTCAGAATTTTAAATTTAATGATTTCTTAACATATATTTTGATTATAGACTCTAAAAAATTCCATTTATGTTCTTTTGTTCTTCTTCATGTTTCCATCAATTTTGTTTTTAAATATCCCATATTTTCATAAAATATCTACCAAGAAAAGAGAAATGTTGTAAGAACCTGGACTTAAATTCACACAAAACTAATTTAACTGACCCTGTTGATAAGATAAATAAAGTCTAAAAGATGATATAATTTATTTATGGAATAGAAACAAGGAATACTTTACCTTACACAGATATCATGTTACACATCAGTAACAATAGTCGAGAACGAAGTGTACATCACAATCAATAAAAAATAATTTCAATTCTCGTCATACCAATAAAATAAAACCCTTAATAATGATCGGTTTCATTTATGAGGACGCAGAATTTGTAGCCATAAATATTTACAAGAGAAGAAATACATTGAAATACTTTCATTTCCTCCAATACCTGAATTATGTCTTATTCATCGCTAAATAAAAAACTCATAAGACATTTCAAAATACAACCGCTGACATTTCTGTTAAATTCAACGAATCATAAAACAGGTTTCTATACACCAGCTCTATACAAGTGGAACTTATTAATTTTTGTTTTTTACTTTTCCTTACTTCACCGCAAGCAAGGCGATAATGCCACTAAGACGCACGCAATTCCTGGGATTGAAAGTGAGTGAAAAGACCTTAGAAGTAAACAGAAACCCAAACCTAAACAGAAAACTAGTGATAAATTAAAAATAATTTATGAAAGCTTAAGATAAAATTTATTACAAATAAAAGATTTAATTAATAGAAAGCAAAATATTAAGCTGGACGGAAGAATTTGCTCTATGACCTATAATAAATTTTCCGAAGAATACATAGGAGAAATCTCAAAAAATTTAAATAAGATGATTATATGAAAACAAGAGGAATCTTATGCAAAACAACACACTAAATGCATTAGTTGCACACTGCAATCAGACTGACAATAATTTTAATTTTGAATATGCTACTCTGATTAAAATAAAAAAAAAACAACTTACTAAGACATAAATGTATAGAACGTGTTACAATCATGATATCATCAACATCAAATTTACGTCCAGGCTCTTATAACACTTCAGCTTTCTTGGCAAATATTTCATCCTCACAATTTAGGATATTTAACAACAAAAAGTGATGGAATCATGAACAAAATGAAAAATAAGCGAAATAGAATTGAATAGACAATATTCCCAAAACATGTTAAAAACTTTGGATTAAATTCTCCTTCGTGCTCATGTGTAGTTGTCTCAGCGTCATAATCACTTTAGTCCGATGAAGTCCTAAAGAAGAAAACGCGTCGTAATATACCACAGATCATTTTTCTCGCTTATATATAAGGAGGGAAAGAAATAGAGAGAGACACATAAAAAAGAAGAAAAAAGATTCATGGAGATGTGGAGAGAAATAAACAGTGGAATTCATGAATATTGGTTCATTTGATTAGCATGTAATTATAGTGTCAGCGTTGCGTGAATATTTCTGTTTTTATCACTCTGTCACTCTCTGTATCTCTCTCTCTCTGTCTTTCCCTCACTCTATCTCCATATATATATATATATATATATATATATATATGTGTGTGTGTGTGTGTGTGTGTGTGTGTGTGTGTGAGTGCGTGCGTATAATATTGTAATGTTAAAATCTGAGGTTATGAAGTTAGTTCATATATATCTATATTACCATTGTGACTTCTGTTTGTTATACCTTTCCACAAACACACTAAAACAACAAAGCCTATTGAACTAATTTTGGGTATGAAAATTCACAAGACATTGTGTTGTGTAATAGGCTATTTGGACCTGGCCTCAGTTGTCATTCGAGGTCAGAAGATCTTATCATGAAAACTTAATGCTATTTTTATCAAAATAAAGTAATTTCTTAGATATTGCACTTTCTACAAGAATGTATTTTATTTTTTCATTATACGCGGAATTAGTTTATGGACTTCATCATCTGCGTTGAAGCCAAATAATTAAATTCTGGTAAACCAGTGGGTACTCGTAGAAAACTCGGACAAGCAAGTTTATAGGATATTTAGTTTTGACCTTAAATGTCATTGGAGATGACCAGAGCTCAAATTTTGGTGGAGTCAGCTTTTATTCAATCTACCAACGAAAGATTTCAAAACTTTCATTTTTTTTCTGTCTTATCTTTGTCAAACGGTACATATACATTAATTATTTTCTTTTATCTAACAAAGTTGTAAAAATCGTAGGAAAAAGTTGTTTCATACATTTGTTGTGCATGTAAAATCAAATAAAACCTAATAAATTCTGTCTGAATGAGTGGGGAATGCTTGTTCCCAAAGGGATACAAGATTCAGCTGAGAAAGCTGCAGACATATTCAAGTGAATATCTTAACTATGTCTAGTATTCATCCCGAACTTTACCTAAAAGATAGACCACTAATCATGTTGATTAGGCATCATGTCATTCTATAGATACGTTACGCATGTAAATTAGTATTTATGCAACTTTTTTTATTGGTCATCGTCGCAATTCTCGTAACAGGAGTAAGTAAAATGGCGGACTTATTCACTTCAAGGATCCTCATAATTCCAACAAACAAGAACTTTGAATTAAAGGGTTTTCAATTCACAGTGAGGCTCCTGTTTACCATGGCTGTCAACAAATTATAAGGAAACATTTTCAAGATCATTTTATTCTTTTTTTTACGGTATTTCTATGTTAGTTCATTTACGGTTGGATACCTCATCATACTTTACTTACTGGCACCAAATGGGGAAGGCAATAATGTAATGTAATAAGAAACATTGCAAAAATAAGTGATCCAAGCATTCATTTTCCTTTGTGCATCTCAATACGTTTTCTTTAAGAGTTACATATCCATATAGATATAGTGCTTATTATTTTTCCCGATTTTTTGTTGTGTTAAGGTATTTTGTGTCAATCTGTTTGCCTGTGTGTGTGTCTCTCTCTCCCTGCCTTTGTAAACAGTGACTATTACAGCTAATAATGCAAGACTCTTCGGTAAATCGAATCGAGTTCTCTCAGACACTGTGTGTTTATCTAAAAATAAATACGCTTAAATCTACGGTCATACCTGCCATGCGCAAAAGGGTTAGTGGTAGAATCCCCGACTGATCGTCGCTAGAGGCAACTGGGCGTCTAGCTACATAGCTGAGCTTTGATACTGCGAAACAGTCTGTCTGTGGACAACAGCTATATATATATATATATATATATATATAGTATATATATATATATATATATATATATATATAGTATAGTATAGTTCAAATGTTTGAGACGAAACGGGATAACTGATTTTTGTGCTTTAAATAATAGAAAATTATTACACATGGTTAAAAGCAAGTGAGAGAGGTTCTCTTATTGGAAATTATTATGACAAAAATACAAAATATGATTAAATTTCGCTCTCGTCAAAATAACCTTCTTTTGCCTTAATTACTGCAGCCCAAATATTTGGCATTCGTTGCAAAATTTTCTCAAAGTATAAGATTGATTTCATTCTTTATTCAATGACTGTAAGAACCCTTTTCATTTTCTTTTGCTGTTGCCATTCAATGCTAATCTTAGGTTAGGTTTTGTTTTGGTTTGCTTTTAATGGGTTATTTAATGCCAGCAATATGTTTACAATAGTTTCCTTCGAATAGAATATATATTCTTTGTAAAAAATCAGTTTGTAGATCAGTTTTCATTAATGTATTTTTGTAAAAAGGGTCAAATCTATTGCTGATAATATTTATTTTCCAAAGATATATTGCTGGTAATAATATTTTTTTCCAAAATGTATTGCTGGTAAAATTTTTTGTCAAAAGTATATTGCCGATGCATTATTGATAATATTTTTTTCCAAAAATGTACTATTTTTATTTTTAGTATAAAAAAAAAAAACTATTTTTACACTTTCATAATATTTTGACACCAGTTTGGGAGTTAACTATTTATCTCTAGCTGGGAGCCTAACAGGTGCTGCCGCGTCAGGGTAAACTTGGAAAGAACAGCAATTAAAAAGTCGTTCCACGCTCGTAAAAAACACACTTCTTTATCAGAGGCCATGTTGCCAGATGTAGTTTATCGTCATATCTAGTACACCTCACTGTGCGGCGTCTTATGCCTATGCAGAAGTGCAGCCGAAGTATTCTGAGTTCATAGCTGACTAATTCTGATGTGTCTAGAAACTTGTGAAACCTAGTTTGTGTATATATATATATATATATATATATATATATATATATATATACTATCAATTTATCTAGACATGAACTCACCTACTTACACCCTATGGCTTTATTTTTTATTTTCCCTTAGTTCTGTCTCTTATTTGGTTAATCCTGATATGCCCATAAGTATGTTTTTGTTTTTAATTTTGAAATTAGGATTCCCTACTCTTTCTAACTTTAAATTTGGATCATAAAAACATACATTAGAATTGGCAAGACAGTGGCAGCGTACACCGTGGATTACAGGACAAAGGTTTTCCTCGCAGGCAAGATTGTATCAAGCAAGATTAATTTAAATGATTAGGAAATCTGTTAATCAGTTTTATCCGACTCTTCATATTCACCTGAGTTTACCTCAAGTGATTATCAACATTTTCGGTCACTGCAAAACGCTTTGACGGGGAAATCTTTCTACGATTACAAATACATTCTAGTGCTCAACGAATACTTTATCTAAAAATGTATCTATGCAAAAATTTCTCAGAATTAACCTGTACAAAAAGACAATATTTATAAAAGAAAACGATAAGAAAACTGTATTTTTAGCCGACGCGTTTTAACTACAATTTTTATTTTATAAATGCAACACTCATATAAAAAGAAAATAATCATTTAGAAGGAAAATCTTCGAGAGTGCCGCCATTGAATATGTTCCAAATATTAATCTACGCCCAGGTTTTTTTTTTCCCAATATCACCTTTCGTAACAAAATCACTACTCTGCAATGTCGACCTACACAACAAATATAGCAAGAAATCAAAAGAAAACGGTTAAATCAGCGAACACAAAAATACAAACAATATTTTTACACGTAAAAATATTCTGTTCAAACAAAGTAACTGACGTAATTTTTTTCAGTTGAAAATATGAATTAACAAAAGTGCTTCTAAATTCTTCGAGCTGCTAACGACATTTTGTTTGTTGTTTAGAGATACTTTATTTCAATAAATTAATTTCGCTTTTTGTCATAAAAAAGTCCACATTGGACGAAACGCGTCGGCTAAAACTACAGTTTCCTTTTTATTATATATATTATATATATATATATATATATATATATATATATATATATATATATATATATATATGTGTGTGTGTGTGTGTGTGTGTGTGTGTGTGTAAGTGTGTATATGGATATAGATCCGAGAGTATGAAGAAAATATATACGGAAAAAACAAAAATCCTTATATACAATTAGGCTGTTTTAATGTATTATGTCAACGTCGGAGGTTTCGGTCTAATAAACCATCTTCAGGACATATTCACAAATTATAACATTGTCAATGTCTTTGTCATGTTGTATTGATAATGTTATAATTTATGAATATGTCCTGAAGGATTTTTGTTTGTTTTTTCCGTATATATTTTTCTTCATATATATATATATATATATATATATGTGTGTGTGTGTGTGTGTGTGTGGTATCTCAACACTTTCTCACAAAATAAATGTGCATCAGATTTAGTTTGATCTATACAGACTTCCATTATATGTTGGACTTCCATAATATGTTGAACCAAATAAATTACAGGTCTGTTTTCATAGTTTAAATCAATGTTCAGATCTAAAAAACGACCAGTATCTGAAATGCTGATTATCAAACTGTTAAGTCCTTAAAACTTGACTGTAGGGGAAAATCATTTAACTTCAAGTAAGGCAATAAATGACACTAGGATTACTGAGAATGAAAAAAATGGCAATAAAGGAACGGCTTTCAAGGAGACAGATGTGTCAAATTGAATTTAAATGTTTGGAGATCGTTCTTTTGAGGAAACCAGAAAATTAGAAGAAATCCCATCAGCCTGAACTGCAGGAGGATAAATTATTTAATAGAAAATTACGGTTACAACTAACCAATTTAACAGTAAAATTATAAGACTTAACAGCCAATCTAGTGCTAAACTTAAATACCTAAATTCGAGGCACCAATGAGAAAAAAAGGTATCAAAATGACTACCATAAAAATATCTAGAGAAAACGCACGGGTTGCTATAGCGGTGATACAGCTGAGATGCCAGGTCAGGACTAGTATCCTCGCATATTCTTCTTTGGAATTTGTCAAGAATCTCTCGATATATAGCAGAAGCAGATGTAACAGTAATGCTTGATATATGGAGTAATAATGGACTTATAAAGATCCAAAACATAGTGAACCTATTTGCTGTAAGAGGTAGAACAATCTACACCGGTGAGCAAAATAAAGTGTTCAGTTCGAAATTCCAATCACCTGAAGAAGACTGGAGCGTACAACTGACGAAACGTCGTGAATATGACAATAAAGAGGAGGTCAACAGTCCGAACAATTTAAATAACTGCAATACCTCATCTCTGAAATATAGACAGATATTTTCTAGTATAAATTTTCATATATCCTTTCTTTTGTAATAAAGTTGATTGCTAAATGATTAACCTGAGTCTTGAATCTTTCAAATTTGGCCTCAAAATATTATTCAATCCAATAATTACTCTGTTACTCTCGTCTAAATGAGAAAGTGAAACTGCTCCCATCCTTCAATATCTGTCTATATTGCTGAGATGATGTATTATGTACACTATTTACATTATTCGGACTATTGTCCTCATCTTTGTCGCCATATTTATTACAGCGATTCGGTCGTTGTACGCTCCAGCCTTCTTCAAGGACACATGGCACAGTGGATAAAGGCGTTAGTTAGATCCACTGACAGGACCCAAAGTGTGTGAGTTCAATACCCAGTTAAGGCAGTGGAAAACTTTCAGCGGAGAATTAAGAGGAGATATCTGATAACTGACATCCATTAAACATGGCACGTGGAACTAGAACAGTCCACACCAGTGAGCGAAATAAAGGGTTCAGTTCGATATTACAACCACCTGAAGAAGGCCGAAGTGTACAATGGCTGAAACGTTGTAATAAATATGGCGACAAAGATGAGGAAAATAATCCGAATAATGTAAATAGTGCCCCCATCCTATCTGAACCGATTAGTATCTAATAAACCCGGTGTAGTATGCAAATTAGATAGACAAGTATAAATAGAGAACAACTGGCGAACAGAGGAATGCTTAGCAAACCAGTTTGCTATTCAAGATAAGGACAACTGTACTACAACTGCTACTACATCCAAAGCATAACAATGGCGTCACCGATAGGATTGTTAAATTCGCTGAACCACCCAGAACACATAGAAACGTGGATAAGAACTTTTGCTGCATTTGCAAGAGTGAAAAATTTAAGAGACACAAAGATCAACGGAGGAAAGAACGAGATAACGAATCTATTTCTTGTGACCGCTGGATGCGTAACTGTGAAGAAAATTTCGACAATTTGCTACCCGTGCGAGTTAAAAGAAATGACATTTGAAGAAATTATAAGAATTATAAAAAAAAAAAAAAGACCAAAGAAAAGATTGGACATTGCTGAAAGAACCAATTTCTTTGAGACAGGACCAGCACCCAATGAGTCCATTGTACAATACTTACATATATTGAAAGAATGAGCCAAGAATTGCGAATTTGAAAAATTGGGAGCTCGAGATATGACTATAGAAGATGAATTAATCCTTCTCAGAATAATTGAAGGCTTGCAAGTCCAAAACGACAAACGAAAAATACTAGAATGTCTACAGAGTAGTAGCATGAATTTGGAAGCTAGCGTCGAGTTTTTACAACAATTAGAGTTGATTAGAAAATTTTATCAACCAAAAGAAGAATTCGGGACGTACAGGACAGAACGGCCAAATCCTTAATTAAATGAAGATATCGTGGAAAAAAATCACGAGAGAGACAAGTACAAATGTCCAGCTCTAAGAACAATATGCTCAAATATGCAAATACGAAAAGAAAATAGAAAGAGTACAAACAGTACAACCACCCTCCTCCTCCGAAGAAGCTAAAATAAAAAGGAATTAGTGAAAAAATAAGGATAAATGGCCAAATAATTTAACATGCAAGTTGATACAGGCTGTGAAGTCACGTTGATACCAAAATATTTCTGGATAAAATTAGGACGACCTAAATTTAAAAAAAAGCAGCATGCAATTAAAGCAATTTAATAGAAATCAAGGCCCTATAACTATGTCCTTTGAAATGAAAGAAAAGGTACGGTATAGAACGAATAATGAAGGCTGATCTAGAATAATCAAATTTCCAGGTACAAAAATGACAGAACACGGCTATATTTCAGAAAAATGGATAAAATATATTAGCACATGCACATCGGTTCAGAAGCAGTAACAAACTGGATAACCTAGAAAGGGAACATCAAGAAGAAGAGACAGGAAGTTATAAAAGTGGAACAGAGTAGGAAATGAAAGAAAGTGAGAATGAAAAGACAGACGAGTATGAAGAAAATAAAAAGAGACGGAAATCACCATTAAAGAGAAAACAAGAAAGAAAAGAGGAAGGGCAACATAATACGATAATAATCTGGAATAGTAAAAGAAAATAACGAGGGTATACGACCTTTCTGATTCAGGGAGGTGTAGTATCGTATGCAATTTAGATAGACAAGTATAAATAGAGAACAACTGGCGAACAGAGGGAATGCTTAGCAAACCCGTTTGCTATTCAAGACAAGAACTGTACTACACTGAAATATCAAAAACGTAACACCTGGTTTACATACATTAAAACAGGAGTCGGCAACCTTTTACTATTTACTTTTACTTTTACTTAGGGTTTTAAAATCATTCAGTGTGCCAACAGCTTACGTATTTTTATACAAGTGATGGTCAATATACCTGTTCTACAATATATTTTATATAGTAATGTAATGTATATATTCTTTAGTATATATTAAAATTGAAACAGTTAAACTTCTTTGCGTTGTAGTAGTTATTGGTTCAGACTTCGTGATGTTATTTGCGGCTGCGTACCATTGGAAATTGCCTTACGTACCATGAGTGACACGCATGCCGTAGGTTGCCGATATCTCTATTAAAGCAGAAGTTTTATTTAAAATATTAGAAAATATTAAAAATAACTAAACAATGATTATTACGAACCAACTTCTAAAATCACAGTTTGTTTTAATAACATATAAAAGAAAAATACAGAACTTCGTAAAATATCGATCGACAAAAATATGGTTCAAACTTTTCAGGTAGAAAGAGAGATGAAAAATAATGTAGGTTACTCTTCTTGCAGACACACAGGTATTAAAATGAAAATGTAAGTAAATATAAGACAAAAAATTAATGCAAACGTTGACGGTTGAGTCCATTAAAATATTAGGAGCGGAAAACGAAGCGTTACTTTCCCTGAAGGCTATATATGAAAATAAATACATGAAAATATATATACGAAAATAAATATCGTCTGTAACAAAGTGCGAATGAAAAAGTCGGGTTTTAATTTTTAAAAAGTGATATCCGGTAATTGATGTCAAAAAGTTGAACGTTCAATTTTTAAAGATGTTTTTCTTTTCTTATTATTTTAAAGATTTGCTCTTCTTACATTTCTAAACAATCTCTTTTTATGGTATAAGATGGATTGCATCTGTTTATGAAGCAAACACACAGATTTTGGATTTTAATATTGGTCCGCTATAGAAGTGTTTCTCAACATTTTTTGCCCATAAGTCAAAATATAATTAAACACCTTTCCAAGATTGTCTACCTCAAATGGTTAATGCCAACGAATATGCATATATTATTAAAAAATTACTTTATTTTCCATATTATTAATATATTAACATGGATTATTTGTATAGATGAACTTTTCAAATTTAATAGCAACAGAAGATATACTTTTTTTAAATGGACTTTTAAACCTAAATAAATATACAGTAAGTTCTTTCAATTCATTATAATCAGCTCGATAAGGTCAAATTAGCAGATGATCTGAAAATGACCTTCAGTTTGTTGTTAACTGAAACAAGGAGTGACCTGTTAATTTTAACGCCTCTAAAACGAAACTTTTTTTCTCTATTAATCACCTGAAAGACAGGATGCCTGAAGTTGACCTTTCATTCATTGCGTCACTCTTTGGGTCTTCACAGTTTAACAGTCTCTGCTGACATGGAGTATAAAGACTACATTCATTCCACTGGTAGGTCTGATGCTGAGAAAGACGGATCATTGTGTCGTGATAGACATTATTTCTCTCCAGAATCATCTTGGATATTTATAAATCTACACTGTGACCATACTTTGAATAATGCTGCCCCATCTGTTCCGGTGCTCACGCTGTATATCTAAAGATTCTCGATAAAAACCAACGAAGAATCAGCAATATTATTGGTCTTGACATGGCGTCCCGGATTCTGCCAATTTCCCACTACCGTAATGTAGTTTCAGTCTGTCTTTTCTATACAGACTATACAGAGAGTGACAGTGAGAGTCTAGTACGACTACCAGTGTTGGACACTAACTTATAGTAAGCTCTGCTTACACTATCTCTGTAACCTGTTGTTAATATATCTTTCTTACATCTAATCCGTGTTCCGTGTTTTCCTTCTGTGGTCCCAACTTTGGCCCCACATCAAATAGATTGGTGTCAAAGTCTCATCAATTCACAATTTGCCAGATGTAACCGTAAGTTATCTGAAAACTGTTTCTTTGCTCCGACTTCTCGCTTGTGGAAATCTCTTCAGGCATCAGTCTTTCCAGCCAACTTTAATATTCAAAAACTTAAATGCAATGTCAATCGTTATCTACTGTCTTGATTAGTATTCTATTCCTCTCGGCTCCCGGTGTTGTCTCGTGAGCGTCTGTGCCCTTCGACCCTCTAGAAGCTGGTCTACGTCTGCAGCAATATTTATTTTGACCATTGTAACAAATGCTGAAACATCACAAACTAGTCACGAACAACACACGTGCCAATTCTCTGAAAGGATCATAGAGTTAGACGAAGGGTTAACATCCAACGTCGGCAAAAGTTTACCTTGGTGACTTACTGGCATAAAACATTCGTGTATTGGTCACTTTCACGAAAATAAAACTTATAGTTGTCAGTGATGCCATCTGAAGTTCAGACACGGAGCACTGGGATGAACGTTACTATATCACAAGTTTACTGAAAATTTGAAACATTCATCAGGACATCTATTTTTAAAAATTATCAGAATTCCTATCTTGAAAATTTTATCAGAACACCTACCTTGAAATATTTATCATATTTTTTTTTGAAAGAAGAAAGAATTCATCATCTTATATCCTTAAATGAGTCCATAGTTTGGATTCTACTCTCTGTCTCTTTCCTTCTTGAGTATCTTAAAACTTGAATTTACTCCAAATATTTTAATGAAAGTAATCCTTTATTTTAATGAAAGTAATCCTTTGTTTTTTATAAATGAAATTCACAGGTCCTAACCAAAATTTTGATTGCTAAACGACATTCCCCAAGACTATTTTGCAGATCCTAACATTATTGTAGGTAGTTATTAAATTGTTTAGTATGTAATGTTTTACTAACTTGTACTGTGAGAGATGTCAATTAAATGGAGTAAAGGACAAATTTAGAAGTTGGGAAGTTTTCTTTCTAATATACATCTAATAGGTATAAATGTTTCTGATATGTTCAAACCATAGGGGAATTTGTAGAGCTGTTGACAGATAAACAGTAAGTGGCAACATGTTATGGTAGGACGTGTATATGAAAATGTTCGCGGCAGCATGCCCTGGTCGTAACGGAAAAAATATTTTAAAACACAGGGCCGCTCATGGCTAAAACAACAATGCGCGATCGGTACGATTTTTGACAATGGCCTCAGTAGTAGAGTCATCCACTGTGGGGCATTTGCGTTTTTGTCCAGCCTTTACGGCGCACTAGACTCTATTCTCTTCGTAGGTTTTTGCTCCCGCGAAAACAGCAGGTCTTCACTCCACTCGATTCCGGGCAACCGCATCTCAGTTTTCAGCATTGATAGGAAATTCCATCATGGCCTTTATACACTGGTCCTTGGAGAGAATCTGTTTACAAAATCTGGATTTATCCATGCGCGCAACATGCCCAAGCCACCTGAGACGCCGAGACCATAGGATGGGATAGAATGACTTAAAGCCACTCTTTTGAGGATTTCTGTATCCTGAACCCTATTTTACCATTTAATTTTAAAATTATTTCTCAAACATCTCAAGTGCAAAAATTTAACCTCCTCTCCTGACCAGCATACAAGATCCACGTCTCACTCGCAAATAGGAGACCTAGACCTTATAATCTTTTCAAAAAATTCTTGAATGCAGCTATGGCCTTTCCTATTCTGCTTGTTGATTCCTTATCCATAGATAGGGTCGATGTTACGTGAATCCAAAATAAACAAACTTATTCACTGTTTTTAGAGGTTCACAATTTTTTTCTCTGGTGTGTCTCTTGTCATATTACCTCAGGTTTCCTGACGCTGATTAATCAACCGGAATGCTCGACGATCGACCAGTCGTTGAAGATCAATTTCACTGTGCAACGCTACCGCAGCATCATCAGCTAAAAAAATTCTCTAATCAGCACATTAGTTGTTTCGCATTCTAGAGACAATGGTAACATAAAAGACACGTATGCTTAAGTATATGAAGAAACAGATTACATTTCTGGTCACATAATGAGGAAAGAGGGTTTGGAAAATTTTATACTTGTTGTAACTTGACTAATGCATGGAATAATAATGCAACACAAAATGTACTTAGAACAAAATGTATTGAAACAAGAAAGTGTACACAATATTTACATATAGTCTTTTGTATATTCCTGGTAAGACCGTTCCTGGAGAATGTGTTGACTGAGTCGCAGTCGGGCAGAGTCTCTGGTTGAATCTCTTGATTCCCCCCTCTCTTCCCGGTACCAACCATATTTATATGGTCGGTACTCCACTATGCAAATTAGGTGGATCCTACCACAACAATACTCACGGGACATTTTGTATGAAAGAGGTCCAGAGGAAACCACTGCACACTTGCGAGCTTGATCGAATGAGATGCAGAACAGGGTTTGGGATAGAAGGCAAGAAGACACAATTTATTAAGACTTAAAAGAAAATACACACCTCAAGCCAACTAGCTTTGGTGCTCTTTGTAGAACTTATAAGAGTCTCTTTAGTAGGATTAGATCGTGTGGAAATTCATCATCGTTTTTATAATATTATATACTCATCTACCTATCTGTGTTATCCCTTTTAGTTGCTATTATTTGAAATTTTCAAGTGTTATTTGGTAAATTCCTTTGTTTGTGATTCTGTAACGCCTGATGAAGCTTTAGTAGAGGATCCATTCACTTGAAGAAATATTTTATATTTGTTCTGAGAAATTGCTCGCGTCTTGGGTACGACGATAAAATATATACGGCATTCTGGATATTAGAGGTTTTGAGGAACTTGTAACCAACTCTTAATTACTGTTGTTCCCAGGTATTCCCAAGCCTTGTTGCTAGCACAGGTTAGGGTCCCAGCTATGGGCAAATAAAAACCACCATAAAAAAGTCTATGAAAGTATAAAATACATTTGTACAGTAAAAATATCTGCAAAAAACATTTTAATGTAAAAAAATGACTAAACAAAAAATGACCGACAATACATATTTATAGCAAAATGACCATTAACGCCATTTATCTGTAGTCGAAAGCGTAAAATTGCGTTCAAAATATTTACTTGTTGTTATTAAATAACCCATAGGGGTGTTGATATGCCACTAAACAAATTCATCCAACCAAACAACCAATGCAGTCATGAGTACATCATTAAAATACTGATAATTAATTACTAAAAAGGCAGACAGCTTTATACTCACGTTAACAAATCGCTTTCTTCCTAGCACCTTTGGCCCAGTACAAAATTAACCAAAATATGCGAAAAATCTATATAACTGTCGAAATGATCAAATGAGCTTGTTAGACTTTAAAGAAAGGAAAACAATGATTATTTCCTGACAGCTAATTTTATAACGAGTAGCAATTTCACTGTCAAAACTTTTTTCTATTCAAACACAAGAGTCAAGCGTCAATATTGCCGATGATACAAAATAATCAATGCTTTAATTTAGTATCAAACATATTTAAAAATAACATTGACCAACAATACATTTTATAGCAAAATGACTAACAATAGATTTTAAAGCAAAATGACCAACAATACATTAGATCTTTTTTGAAGGGATACATTTGTCTTCAAAATATATTTACTTGAAGCCATATAATTGTGTTCAAAATATTTAGATTTTGGCATCAAATAACCCATATTATACCGCTAAACAAATCCAACCAACCAACCAACATAAAAGAATTATTTCATTACATTAATCCATATAATATCCGATAATTAAAGATTCAAATTGTATTTCAAAAGATAAAAAAAATCTACAACATAAAACACACCTAACAACACTTCTAATTATCTCGACACAAAAACATATATACACAAAAAATGAGTACCATCTACCATGTATTCATCTGGGAAAGCAGAATAAGATATTTTCATTACTTGAAAGCAATTTCTCAGAACAAATATAAAATATTCTTCAAGTGAATGAATCCTCTACTAAACCTTCATCGGGCGTTACAGAATCACAAACAAAGGAATTTACCAAATAACACTTGAAAACTTCAAACAATAGCAACTAAAAGTGATAACACAGATAGGTAGATGAGTATATAATGATATGAAAAGATGATGACTTTCCACACAACCTTAAAGAAAAGCTTACTAAAGAAACTCTCATAAGTTCTAGGAAGAGCACCAAAATTAGTTGACTTGAGATGTCTATTTTCATGAAGAATAGTTTGATGAGAAAACAATTATAAATTTCAACCAGCAATAAGTCTAACTATTCAGTCAATGAATGACGGATGTTTCCCGTATGGAAACGGCTATTCTCATCATTACTATATTTGTTTACGATATTCGGAACATAAATGTACGTTCATGTAGATGTATACTCATAGGTGATGGAAAACAAGATAGATCAACAAGACGTCGCTCGATGGCTATGCTTGTTCGTTCACGATTTGATATCATACAGAAAATTAACCGATTTGATGCTTAAAATATTGATCCGTTAGGTAAGGCAGAAATGAATTCAAAAACGTCTGCTGTACGACCATGCAAAAACTAATAATTAAATTTAGCAGAACATTAATAAATCTCATAGCTTATTTAAAAAAAAAACGCATTACATATCTGAATTAAAAGGAAATATATGTTAAACACAAAAGTTCTCAGAATAATATCTTGGACAACGTTAAGGAAATATTGAAAGTAACTTTGAGATATTCTTAGTTATTTATTCCTTGTAAAATATATTTTCTTTTTATTTCTTGTTAAGTAGTTTTTTTTTATTCTTTGTAAGTAAGTGGTTTGCAATCAACCTTGATGTGTCCGAAAGAAGAAAAAAGATTTCACGATATTCTTTTTGAAACAATCGATAAGTTTTAATACAAAAACAAATAAAAAAACGTTGATTTCTATTATCTTGTAATTCCAAAACGTCAATTGCTCATTGCATACTTGCGCTGTCATAGTTGTTCCCTCAATTGTTAGTAAAAGAAAAATAAACTATTTAATCCCGCAGACACAGAGAAGAAGCATTTCTGTTGAATATTTCGTTTAGCTTATGATCTAGAGAAAACTCCTGCATTGTTCTCCATGTTTTCTTTCCTAAATTACAAGTGGAAATCACTTTCCTTTCTCCTGAAAATACATCGATGTGTTCACTGATTGCACCCAGCGGAAAGGCCAGAAAAAAATTTCAAAAGATTTCTAAAATTGCCATAACAGGAAAATGTTTGACGCTGAATATATATATATATATATATATATATATATATATATATATATATATATATATATATATATATATATATATATATATATATATATATATATATATATATATATATATATATACTGAGGTGGGCACCCCGAGGCGGTGTAATGGTTAGCAGGCTTGTCTCGCTAGAACACTTACGACTGAGTAGTGAGTTCAGTCCTCACTAGGTGGCACATACTTTTGGCTTCGTGCCACATCTAAGCTAAGCTTGGAAAATCACTATAAATATTCGAGGTTGGGTAAAAAATTTTCGAAGCTTGACATACCTTTGTTTTGGATTCATATAAACATCCCCATTTCGATATAATCGAGCTGAAACAAATTTGGCAATTATTCTTTGACAATCTTCATGATTATTTTGTTTTATTGATTATTATAGATTCCTTTTGAGCCGACTCCTCTTCGTTAGAGAAAACTAAATATCAACCCTATATTGTTGATATAATACATTACTCCGTTTCACCAATCTTGTCAAATCCAAGGCTGATGTTACGGTTTGATAGCAAAGCGTTTGTGCTTGAATTCGCGCAATAAAAATAAAATGTTAATCCGTGACGATGCATAAAATATTGTGATTTCAAACAAAAAAGGTTGTTTTTTTTAAGTATAAACAAACTATGTCTACATCATTTTTTTGACATTTACATTTCGCTCTTCACCTCGCTGTGCTGATTTTTATTTTAGTTTATCGTTATGGTGATTTTATTAATACCTTTTTTATGATTGTTCATTCTTCCTGATTTCTCTGAAAAAAATAAAATCATTTTTCATTTTACCTTTTTTTATTTAACCTTCTTCTTGACCATTCCTCTAGAAGTTTCTATTTCTCATACTTTCACCAAATTCTTCTGGCTTTTCCTATTCCTGCTGTTAATTTTATTTGTTTTTGGTTCAACCTGTTTAGTTTTGTTTAATCTTTCTTTCTTTCTAACTTTTTGTTTCTATCTTTCGTCTTTAATTTTTTTTTCTTTTTTCTTTCGCGCTTTGTTTCTTCTCCGTTTTTTCTTTCATTCTTTCTTTCGATTTTACTTTCTTTCTTTCTTTCTTTCTAGCTTCGTTCCTTCATTTCTTTCTTTCCTTTTTTTTCTTTCGCTCTTTGTTTTTGGTTCGTTCTTTCTTTCTTTCCTTTCTTTCTTTATTTCTTTCTTTCTTTCTTTCTTTCTTTCTACCTTCCTTCTTTCTTTTTAAATTTCTTTCTTTCTGCATATACGTATGTTTCTTTCTTTTTATTTTATTAAGTAACGCTTTATTTATTCATTTTCCTCAACTACGTTCAACTTAGCTTTTCCTTGTTTCTTTCCTGTTCTGATTTTATTTTTTTTTTGCCCTACCGTTTTAGTTTTGTTGTATAGTTCTTCCTTCCTTCCTTCCTTCCTTCCTTCCTTCCTTAAATGATGTTTACTTCATTCCCATTTTTCTCCATCTTCATTTTCTCTTTAGTTTCCTTTCTCTCTCTCTTCATTTTGAATATCTCTCATTTCCCTAATTTTTCTTCTTTAATTTGCTTCTCTCTCTTCTGTCTTATTTTTATCCGCATTTTCCCTTACTACTTTTTCTTGTTCTTCTTCTTCTGATTCCTCATTCCTGTCTTTTCTACCGACCTTGATTATGTTCATTTTCTTCTTTCCTCTGCTATCTTTCTACTATTTTACTTCTCTCTCTCTCTCTCTTTCTCACTTTCACTTTTCAATATTCATTCTCTACTTTTTCCTTTCCCCTTTCTATTTCTTTTTATTCTTTCCTCTGAATTTCTCCAACTCCCACAGTTTTCATCCTCCTACTCGCATTTACCGACATTCTTTTAACAATTTCTCTTCTTTGCACTTTTTCTTTCATTTTTCTCTTTTCTTCTTTTCTACGTCTTTCATCCTCTTTCTTTCTCTCTCCTTCTGTTTCTATCCTCCTTGTGCTGCATCTTCTTTTTCCCTTCATTTCTCTGTTCTTTTTTCTGTTCAATCATGTCCAAACCGCCACCTATTTTTTTTTTTTAGTCGCTCCATTGCTGCTTTTATTTCTCTCGACTCAGATTCGACTCAGAATTTTTGCCTTTCTCCCTGTTTATATTTTGAATTCTTCATAATCATAATTGAAAAAGGAAAAATGATGAAAAAAACGGTGACTTTAATAGGAAAAGTGAAGAAAACTAGAGCGGAAGAAACCCAGGGGAAAGAAATAAGAGCGAAATTGGCTTGAAAATATTTAGACCTCTTGATGCGTTTTATATACAAGTGTTACTTCAACCGTAGTAGATTTTATTAGCAAAATATTATCGTTCTAGTCGATTTCTATGAGAGGCGACATGGTTATAACTAAGAGAAAAATGGCTAAATAAATAAAGATGGTGACAATGAGTATGGGTTAAATAAGACGAATAAAAGAATGGAATTGTAAGGTGTTCAAATTCAGAGGTAAAAAAAGAATTTACTCTGCTGATTTTTAAGACAATAACTAAATTATCAGAAACTAATTTCATCCTATTGTGCCGTCTAATAGGACGCATTAAATATAGCTACAAAAATCCGTTTAACATGACTAAATTTAAGAAGAATCTATAATATATTTAATTTGTTTGTACGGCTTATTAAAACTTTAAGAATTATTTAAATCCGAAAGTTATTTTGCATTCTAAGAAATATTTTACGCTTTAATATTGCATTAACTCTATTTTGAAAAATTAAATCAATTTTTTCCAGATACAAGTCCAACGATTTAATCCATAGTTACCGCAGAAGAAGAGATGAATTCATAATTTTTATTAAAGCGTCTATGACTAGAATTCGAAGTCATTTCATTCCGAGGCGGTATCCATAACACCACTCAGCCAACTCTTTTGCCATGGAAGATTTCTCTACGCCACATAAATGTATGAATTGTTAATCGGAGAGCCGATTTGCAATTACAGTTTGCTTTATATTCCCTTACGTGCAAATAAACTTGGAGAAGGAATGAATCCACATTTTCTCCCCAGTTATGGATTAATTAGTAAGACATGTATCACATAATCTATTATTATCTAAAAGAAAAATTAAATAAAATTGCCTACAAAATATTTAGATTTCGGTATTAAATAACCCATTGAGGTGTTGATATGCCACTAAAATAATAATACATCCACAAACAGACAATATTTATAGTATATGCTTAGACATAAACATGAACAAAGAGATACTTAAGGCTCGTTAGTGGGCCAAGATAGATTAATGAAAAGTTTTATAGAAAGTAAAATATAATTGTTATTTATAGTAGACATATGCATGTGTCTTGAATATTATTCAATCAAATACTCGATTAAGATAACCTAGACAAAATGTGTATTGATAAATACTAATATGTACTAAACGTGACATTTATATGTTAGCCATTTATTGCTTACTTGAAGCTATTGTTTATTTTATATTGAATGATATTCCATACAAAAAAGAAAAAATCATTCCATCAAAGATGGCGACTTCTTATAATACACACAATCGCATACCAACAGAATCCCCTATGTGATAATATTTTGGGGTTGTCGATGTTAAAGCGATTTTGGTTTTAGTGAGACATCATTCATTTATACTTAAGATATGAATATGATCATGAAAAAATAAGAGCGCCAATGAAATCAAAGATTTTATTCATGCTACATATTTAAGTCTGTCATTTTGCGGCAGATTGTTTTTTATTTGCTACCAATTATTTTCTTGATCATCCTTCTTATATTTAAAGACAATTCATTTTCTTGACTTTTACTCTCAATACAACGAGAATCTTTAATATTATTATTATTATTATTATTATTATTACTTTTGTAGCGAGTAACAATTGCGTTTGTGTTCATTTTTTTAGACAAATAATATCAATCGCTCAGTTCAATATGGTCGCCATAGCGGATTATCTAAAAAATGACCTACAATCTGCTGTTAACAAGAAATGCCTTGTTAATTTTAACTGTTCTTCATCATTCATGTGAGAAACACTTCATCCCTTCCACCAGCATGTCTGATGCTAACCTCCTGGAGAGTGACGATGTCTTCGGCTAGGAAAGTTGGTTCACTGTGTCGTTCCAGACAATCTTTATCTCTTGAATATATCTTACATATTTTAAGTCTACCGTTCGTCCTGGCTCTGCATATTGCTCCCAAATCTGCTCTGGTGTTTCTGCTGTGTACCTCGAGTTTCTTGATAAAACACAAACAAGAATCGGATATTAAGGTTTCATTATTTTACATTTATAATGGTTAGATGTAACCGTATGTTCTATGCTAAGAGTTTCTTCTTTCGCACTTCTCGCTTGTGAAAATGTCTTTCAGCTCTATACTTTCCAGTCAAGTTTGACCTTCAAACATTTAAATGCAATGTGAATCGTTATCTTCTGTCTTCTTAATTTGTGTTCTTTTATTGTTCTATCTCATTAATAGTATTTTCCTATATTCTCTCACTCTCTGTAACCCCTTGTGTCTTAATCGGTTTATTGCCTTGCTTGGGGTGAAATCATTTAAAACGAAAAAGAAGTTTCAAATGATTTATCACTCGATCGATTTCTATGTTTCGAGGTCTCTACACTCATCCTGGTTAGAATAAATATATTGAAATTTTAACAGCTATAACATTTATACTGAGTTCAAGGCTTAATCATAGACGCCATGTTACCATGCTAAAATGTTTGTTTCTTTGTATCATGTCAAATATTCTATTTGCCTTGATATACTTACCATTTTAGTTTAAGAAACTTAATATATTTTATATTTTATTAGTTGAGGCTTTTCCACCTTCAGTGTTCAGTTCAATTGTATTGTATTTCTGTATACTGGAATTAAGAATCGTTTCTAATACAGTGAATAAGGAATAAATGTATACAACTCATTGAATTTCGGACTAAAATAACCAAGAACCGAACTATCTCCTTAGTACGAGGCAGACAGACATAAACAGGAAAAACAATATATCAAACGTCTTGTTGCATCTCTCTTTCTCTCACTCCCCGCGCGCGCGCACACACGCACACACATCTGCATGCATGTATAAATATATATGTGTGTGTGTTTGTCTGTATGCATGTATGTAAATTTACTTTTGCTTTCCCAGATGGAAGAAGTGTTATTAATCCAGAGAGTTAATGTTTTCACTGAAATTAAAATAAACACACTCGGTATTTTAATTACTGATGGAAATCTGAAATTGACAGACGAAGAGCAATCTCATTATTATCACTATATTATTATTATCAGTAGTAGTAGTAGTAGTAGTAGTAGTAGTAGTTTTACAATAATAATAAAAATAATAATAATTATTATTATTATTTTATTATTATTACAGCTTTTTATATAGTAAACACACACACACATATATATATTTTATGATACATACACACTCTCATATATATATATATATATATATATATATATATATATATATAATATATTATAGGAGATATGAATAGATAGATTAAATATATATATATATAATATATAATATATTATAGGAGATATGAATAGATAGATTAAATATATATATATATATATATATATATATATATAATATATAATATATTATAGGAGATATGAATAGATAGATTAAATATATATATATATATACATATATATATATATATATATATATATAATATATTATAGGAGATATGAATAGATAGATTAAATATATATATATATATATATATAAATATATATATATATATATATATATATATATATATATATCAGTAAAGATAATAAAGATATATATTAGTAAATAGTATATAATATATATCATTTTCGTATGCAAATAGAAGTGTCAGTACAGCTTGTGTTAATCCATGAAAAATGATATCTTTTCAGTTGTGTTATCGCTTAGTATCCAGATATATTACTAAAATTTGTCCAAACACTTTTAGAAAATTACAAGAAATCAATACTTTGCATTGAGAAAAGATGAATTCTATCTGCATATTTTCTTCAAAATTCCATGTTCTTTTATGTCAGAGCCGTTTGTTTTTCTCTATACATTACAGTTCTTTATCACCCTTAAAGTGATAGATCTTCTTGGTAGAGATAATGAAGTAGTTTTATTCACTGATTACCCACACACTGCCAGATAATCCTGTCTGTATTAATAGGATCATAAATCGATCCTTTGAATCTGGTCAAGTTTTAAACAGAATTGTGATAAACAAACAGCATTGAATTCTAAATTGATGGACAGGACATATACATATGTGATCTGTGTAACGAAACAAAAAAGAAACAACACAAAAATAAAAATACCAAAAATTTATTTTATTTCTCCATATTTCATTTTTGGGTGAAGCTTAAATAGAAGCGAAACATGTTAAATTTATAAATGTTTCCTATTTTTTTCCTTATTCTACCATTCCATCATATCAGTACAATAATATTTAATTTTCTTGGGATGTTTGACGTAATATGTTTGGTTTTATTTGGTTTGTTTTAGGGCATTTCGATCACAATTGATTATTTAATGCCGACAAAATTGATATTGCTGATAATATTTTTTTTGCAAAAATATATTTCTGGTAATATTTTTTCTTCAAAACTTTATTTCAGGTAATATTTTTCCAAAACAATATGTAGATGGTAATATATTTTTTTTTCAAAAATATATTTCTGGTAATAAATAATTTTATAAAATATTTCTGGTATTAAAACCTATTTTTATACTTACAGAGTGTTTTAACCCTAGTTGGGGGCTAACTACTTACCCATAGTCGGGACCCTAACAGATGTTACCCACTCCCGCCCCGGGTCAGGGTGGACCTGGGAACATTAGCAATTAAGAAGTGGTTCCACGCTCCTCAAAACCTCCTGATGAGAGACTTTGCTGTTGGACGTATTATATCGTCTTGCCCCGGACGGGAAGTGATAAGAATATGATATGTTATTGTATGTTATATTATATATGTTATTTTCATAATTGAATATATGGTAGATTAAACTCATTGTTTCCATATATATGTTTGTGTTGACATAATTACTAGAGGCAGTGATATGTGTGTATTATGCCGTAGTTTTGTTGAAGTTATATTTTAGAATAGATATTCATTTCTTTAAGAAATTGTCGGATATTATATTGATTAATGCCATGAAATAGTTTTTCATGTTGGTGGAATGGTTGATAATGTTTAGTGGCATGTCACCTTCCATGGGTTATTTAACGCCGAAATCTCTATATATAGAACACAATTATATGGCTTCAACTAAATATATTTTGAACACAAATGCATCCCTTCAAAAAAAGATCTAATGTAATGTTGGACATTTTGCTATAAAAATGTATTGTTAGTCAATGTTATTTTCAAATATGTTTGATACTGAATTAAAGCATTGATTATTTTTGTATCATCGGCAATATTGAAGCTTTACTCTTGTGTTAGAATAGAAAAATGTTTTCATAGTGAAATTGCTACTTGCTATGAAATTAGCTGGGATTAAATAATCCTTCTTTTTCTTTCTTTAAAGTCTAACAAGCTCATTTGATCATTTCGACAGTTATATAGATTTTTCGCATATTTTGGTTAATTTTGTACTGGGCCAAAGGTGCTAGGAAGAAAGCGATTTGTTAACGTGAGTATAAAGCTGTCTGCCTTTTTAGTAATTAATAATCAGTATTTTAATGATGTGCTCATGCCTGCGCTGGGTGTTTGGTTGGTTGAATTTTTTTAGTGGCATATCAACATCTCTGTGGGTTATTTAATGCCGTAATTTAAATGACTACAGATAAAATCGTATTTTTGCTCATTTTTCTATAAAATGCATTTTTGAACATTTTACTATTAATATTTATTAATTATATTAAATTATAATAGGTTATCGTAGATCTGAGAACAACAGAAATTAAGACTTTGTTCCACGCTCCTCAAAACATCCGCACTTTTAATCAGCGGCCTTGTTGCCGGATGTAGTTTATCGTCATATCCAAGTCTATATTATTTTAAGTAATGAATAAATTTATACAAAATTACAAGGCGCTTTGAAATAGAAAAAAAAATTCCATCAATGAGCTATACAGAATGCTGAAATACTACGTAATATCAATTCTCCTATATAGCAGAAAATATTTGTACCATTTTCTCACAGATGCTGAGCTGAGCTCAGGCACTGTTTATACATAATTATACTGAAAAGGCCATAGGCGTCATATTTGACAAACCAGTCTTTACTTAGAATCAGTAAAAGACAGTTGACATGTCTGGGATATAATTGAGGAAAGACACTTCGAGAAATTGGCACTTTGTTCAGTTTATTAAGCATATAAATAGATGAAAATGTTTTATATAAAATTTCTTGCTGGTATTTTTACTATAAAAATGTATTTACATATTTTCATAGTGTTTTCACGCTCCTCAAAACATCCAGTCTTCCGATCAGCGGCCTTGCTGCCGAATGTAGTTTACTGTCATGCCCAGGAATATATTATTTTAAGCAATGAATTAATTTATAGAAAGCACAAGTCGATTTGAAATAGAAAAATGCTATCAAGGAGCTATACAGAATGCTGAAATACGTTGTAATATCAATTCTCATATGGTAGAAAATGTTGTAAAATTTCCTCACAGATGACGAGGTGAGCTCATGGCTAACTACTTCATTCACTGAGAAAACAGTTTAAATATTTCTTTACAAGTGTTGCGCCATGCATCCTTGAAAATGTCTAGAGATTTTAAGTTAATGCTTTTGTTTTGTAGCAATTTTCTGTGTTGGCCGAGACAACGTTATTTCCTATACTAAATTTGTTAGAACTTATCCATCAGTTAAGAAAGATATGAAACGAAGGTAACTGCAAAAGGAAGGAAAACAAAAAGGATCTTCGAGGAAAAGCCGAAAGTAAAAGAAGGAACAAATAGAGAACAGAAGAAAGAAATAGATTTTATAATAGAAGAATGAAAGAAAAGTTTTCATTAAATGAAAGAAAAACAGACCTTGAAAGAATGAAGCAGAAATGGCTTTATTAAATGCTGTTTTTCCTTCATTAAAACAAAATAAAGAAAGAACACTATACAGAAGAACGGAAAGACAGACAGATAGAAAGGAAGAACGAAACTGAAAAAAACAAAGAAGCGGGGAAAAAATCTTACAGAAAGGGAACAGACGTTGGTAAATCGAAAATACAAAAAGGAAAAACAAAATCTCTAAATGAAAACAAATGAAAATATGTCCAGGACAAAGTGGAAAAATAACCAGCTTGACAAGCTGGAGATTAGGTACATTGGTGTCGATATTGCAGTTGACCAGCATTGGCTAATGTTATTGTCAGTATGAACGAAATCTGTGGTTCGCGGCGTGTTTAGGTACGGGACTGGGGCATTGGTAGCCGTGAGATAACTCGGCTTTGCAAGGAATTAAGACTACCGAGTATGATTTATGGCCTGGAATGCTTGATTTACATATATTTCAAATTAAATTAACGTTATGGCGGGTAAAAAAAGTGTGTAAGTGATTGTGACCGTAGAAAGTATGATCTCTAACACTGGCAGGAATATACCGTTATCAAGGAAGATTAAAATTGACTCAAATCTTTTTTTTTTCACTATTTGTTTGTAGTCATCTTATTTTATTTGCTTTTATTTATTTATATCTTTGCGTGAAATAGACTTTTGTAAGATTTGTCATGGCATGCTTTCGAAAGTCTGTTATTTCTATCTAATACATATGCGTGTAAATTTCTGTATGTCTCACTCGTAAGTAAATTAGCGATTGTGTGTTTGGGGCGGTAGTAGTGCTTTCATATTTTATTAGTTTTGATATGTCAGTCCAGTCATGTTAACAATATTATTTAGAAGAACACAGACATATTTTATCATGATCATGATGATCATCATCATCCAACAAAAGCCTTTATCTTATACATCATTGACGACCGTGAATATAATATTCACTACTATGTTCTATTAGCAAAAGCCTCCGTATCTTTTATTTTATTTCAGGTCTTTTATGTTTTCTGCACAGTGGGCGGTAATCAAGCAACCTTTTGCTCCACCTGTTATCGCTACATCTTTCTATGTGTTCCATACACGTAGCACTATAAGTGATCTTTGAATTGCGCATGGCAGCAGAATTAACTTGCGGATGACACTCCTATCTATCTTCGACCAGTCTCGGCCCAAATATTTTGGTCTGGGAACTGCCATTTTCATTACTTTTCCTACCTAACTTTGCAGGAGGAAAGCTGCAGTCTGGCCCGATCAACACTACGAGTGATGCAACATATCTAACATACTTCTATTTCCCACAATCTTTTTACAGATGATGAAGAGATTTTCGGCAGCAAAAATATGGTTCTACCAAGGAATAATGAGAATACCATGGACAGAATACCAGAGACACTTATACAAAGAACCAGAATTAAACTGAAATTTCTAGGCCACACAAAAAGAAAAGAAGGCATGGAAAATCTAGCACTCACAGGGTAAGCTGACGGTAAAGGGAAACGAAAGCAGTGAACGAGCTAATGAGCTTCTTTAAATGTTTGGCAGACAGGGATTAAGAGAGATAGCAAGAAGATAAACACTACTAAGAGTTACAATTGACAAGATGTTGTGTTGATCCATGATCACCCAAATCTTGAAGAGACACGGCACATTAAAGAAGTAGTAGTAACAGAAGCATTTCCGTTTTCAATGTTAATCCACCTGAATAAATGAGAATGTTAACTTCAACTTCTATTTCCTCATTCGTGGTTTGTAGATAACAGTGTTATTTTCCGATCACGCCACTGTTTCTGTATTCGGTCGCTAGGATGGTCCTAGAAACAATAACTAACACTCAAACAGGAGATGTTCAAAGCCTATAAGCTTCCATTTTTGTTGTCTAATCCTTTTAATATTTCGCATCATGATCTGATATTTGATTAATTTTGTGTTGTTATGGTATACATTCTCAATTTCACTTTTAGTCTTTGTTACCGCCAAACATATGTAATGAGTCAAAGTCTTCAGAGTGTACTGCCGATCCAAAAGCCTTTTCAGAAGCAAGGAAAGATAAACAGAGTGGATTCTAATGTTGACATTTTTTTTTTTTGACGAGTTGATTCATTCTTTATAGATATGATCGAATGGATGCTGAGGGAAAAAATAAACTGAGTTCAATTTGATGGAGAATAACTTTAAGCTCACCGGAATTTGGTGGCAAGAGGTGCATTCACTTGGACCATATACTTATATATCTATAGCAGTAAAACATTGCTACGACATTTTAATGGATATTGTATATTAGTGGCCTTATGCCAGATTAATTTCATCATCATCATAATCATCGTCATCATCATCATCGTCATAACCAAATGCGGTATTAGGATCGTGCACAGCTGAGCACTTGATTAGCTTCCTTCACCTGTCTCGATTTTCCTTCCAAATCCTGAGACTATGAATGATTTTCCAGACCAGTCACGTTGTCAGATCAGGTTTTTTCCTCTCTCTGCCTTGAGTGGAAGATATTAGTATGGCATGAGAACGATTGTTTGATTTTATGACGTGTCTATATCAATTCAACATTTATTGACATTGGATGTTTTCCAAACTGACCGATTCCTCTCTGATGTTGCCTCTCCATGCGTCATATGTGATGCGGTCAACGTAGGAGATGCCCCGAATGGTTTTGCAGCACCTCATTTCAGAAAACAGATTTCTAAATATGCATAACATATATCAATACGATAGCACATCCAGCTGTAGAAAACTATAAAATATTGTAATATCTTTACCATATCTTTCGTATTTCATGGTACGTGTGTCACAAGTTCTTGGCGAATGTCGTAGATTTTATAATGAAGGCTGAAAATGACGATGGATTGAAATCTTAACATCAACAAATTTTAATTTAAGATGTAATATTATTTACAACATGCGTTATTAAGCGATTACACTTTTCATTTAAACGTGTGAAACCCTAAGACGGACTGCTTTCCAACTCGGTCACAAACATTTATGGACTAATCAAATTTTGGTTCAGCCTGTCATCTGACGATAGTTGACAGGTGATAATAACGAGAGAATACACTACTTGCTCATTGGTATTTTATAAATGGTTGCCAAATAACACATATATTTTAATCTTATGTGTAAGTAGGTAAGATATTTTTAATCACCAATTCCCTTCGATCTTTGGGCAGGGATTAGTGTCATATCCTCTCCTCTCCTCTCCTCAATGGCCCTCTTTTGCCCTATTCATGACTTCGTGTAGGGCGTGGCAAAACACGAGGCAATGTTCGTCCCGAGGATTCAAATCCTGAAGCAGCCAATATCCGTTTGTCAAAATAGTGACAATTCCAATATTCTAACGATTGTTAGGGAGACTGAACACTGATAGTTCTTGCTTATGTAATGTCATGTAAAATCTGATAAAAAAAAAAATAAAAGTAAATTTTTCGTACGGGAAATCATTTTTTATTTACTTCCGATCTTCATCAAGATGTGAGGGCGGTGCAATGAATAGCGGCTTGGAATGAGAAATCGGAGAGCCGAGTTCAAATACTAGTCGAATTCGTTATATTTACTTACGAGCAAATAAACTTAGAAAAAAAAAGGTATGGCTCCATCTCTTTTCGCCCAGCTATGGTTCAAGTAGAATGACTTGTGTCTCTAAAAGTCGTTGTTATTATATTTAAATTGTTAATGGAATATTCACTCGCCAGAAAATAATTAAAATAATTATCTTGAACATTGCTGTCATATCTGGTCTAGTACCTCCTACTATATATATATGTATATAGCTTGTAAAAATAATAAGAACTCATGCAACAGAAATTTATAGAAACAAGGATCTTTTCATTCATAAACAGGTCGGGGTTTTTGTATATTATTTGAATTGTTTGCGACAATGGATTTCTCGCCAATTAAATCATTAACCTTTGTATTTGTTTTTTGTATGAATAATTCATGAATTTGTAAATTAATTGCACCTTTATTGAAATTAAAATAACTGATCCAAATGCAACATTTGGATAATAAGTGCGACATTACTGTAATTATTGAACAACAAAGTTCATGCCACTTTGACAGAAAATTTACCAGTAAAAAAGAATTCACTTATCACCATATTTGTATAAGAACGCACAATTGTAAAATTTAAATTCAAACTCAGCGTTGCGACAGCACGCTCCAAAAACAATAACTCATTTCTAATAGCATTTTTCGGATTACAACAGTACATATATTTTCGTTGTCCTCTTATTACTGAGAGAAAAAAACAAGAACAAAATCTATTCCATACCTGAGGATGTCTGTAAGAACAGACGAAAGCTTGTAAAAATAATAAGAACTCATGCAACAGAAATTTATAGAAACAAGAATCTTTTCATTCATAAACAGGTCGGGGTTTTTGTATATTATTTGAATTGTTTGCGACGATGGATTTCTCGCCAATTAAATCATTAACCTTTGTATTTGTTTTTTGTATGAATAATTCATGAATATATATATATATATATATATATATATATATATATATATATTGATAAACTATAAAGAATGTTCTGTAATTTTATCGGCTCTGTCCTTCCATTCGACTTAAGTCACTTTCCCTTTCCCTCAGCCGTGATGTAACATGGCTTCCCTCTGTCTTTTCTATAAATATTTTCACTGTAGTTCTAATCAGTTCTACTTATTCCACGACCGCATGAATTTAAACATAATACTAGTTCGCTAGGTAGGTCTCATCCTTTTACAGTTGAAGTAGATGTAACCGTGGTTTCTATACTATTAGTTTTTTTCCCACTTCTCGCACTTATATCCACATACACTCTTCAAAAAATTAAATGTAATCTCAATCGACATCTTTTTCTTCCTGAAATATGTTCTTTAATTGTCTTTTATTTCCACTGAAATCTTCTCATTCTCTTTTAACTACCCGAAATCCATATGCGTCTTAGTCGCATTATCGCATTGCTTGTGGAGAAATGATTAAAAAATACACCCTTGTGCAAGTCAATAGAAACAAAACGTATAATTCCATTATTGTTTAGTTTTTTTTTTCTCGTATTTTTTCAATGAAACAAGACCCAGTGCATATGTTGGTACTTCGTATGACCATTCCATGAAATCGTTCCTTGCAAGTTGACAACAAATTCTGGATTGCATTTAAATCAGGAGAGTTTTGATGACACTCTATAGTACTTTGATTTGCATATTGGAAAGGCTTGCCAATGTGTTCATACAACGTTACAATTTTCCTACACTTCCTTTGAGCAACGTACATCGCAGACATTGGTCGTAGGACAACTAAACAACAGTCGAGACAATAGTGTCTGGGCATGGTAAAAATCTGACGCAATCACAGATGATGCAATATTTTTGAAGGTCAAGTAAATTTCATCATACATCCTGAAAATAGATTCATATGACTGCACACCGCTGCAAATGATGTAATCTGAGGAAAAATAGAAATCGATTACACCCTGTCACAGCAGTGGCTTTAAAACTAACCGTGTGGTGAAACTAAAGCGGTCGTTTCAATTAATTTTCTCAGCAGTGTATATAAAGACCCTATGAAGCAAGTGTAATTTATTACTTAGACATAACAAGAGGTTAATAAAAACTAAAACCATCATATTAAAATATCCTGTAATATGTGATGACTAGAAAAATATTTATCGAAATTTCCAATTTGACCATATTCATTTTTTTCTCTTTCGTGCCGGCATTTTCTAAATATTTTTATTTGTTTGTTCTTTTTAAATAATGAATACCAGGCACTATAAGGTTGTATGAGCGGGTGGGGTAATGAAAAATGTCTCGACATTGTTCATCGGAGAGCAAAGTTCCAATTTAAGTTGCTTTGGTTTTGTTCCCTTTCACGCAAATAATCTTGGTAAAGCTATGAGTCTACCTCTTCTACCCTAATCTATGAGTTAATTATTAAAACTTGTATCACTAAATCATTATTATCTAAAAAAAAATAAATAATTCTTACAATTTAAAAATATTTTCTGGTTTGAAATAATCTGCAATTGTTTGATAAGCCGTAGAAAACAAATCAACCAATTTTCATGTACACTATTTACATTGTTCGGACTGTTGTCCTTATACTTATTGTTACATTCAAGGTGTTTCGGCCGTTGCACTCTCTGGACATCGTCAATGTAAATAGTGTAAATTGTTACAATAGTTCATCTAAGAAATATAGACATAATTATTTATTTTTTTGTTCTTTCTAAATATCGTTTTATCGTTTTTATTGTATTATTTTCTTGAATACCGTTTTATTAGCCTACTTTTTCCAAATACCTGTTTATATATGAGCGTATTTGATGACTAAGATAGTTCCGTATTGGCGTCTGATATTTATCGTCGTATTTCTCGTCCAAAGGAAATAAAATTCTCACGCTGATCTTCGTGATAAACTAAAACTGTTCAGTTGAAAGAACGGAGTAGCGTGATCTTCCTGCATTCAAAGCAGTCGGTACATCCATATACTTGTAAAATTACAATATCTATGTGATAGAAATACCAAGCTATCTACACTTATGTATGTAATTGACATTTTAATGTAACCACGTGATTAATATTCACGCTAATCAGATTTCAACCTCGTGACACTCAAGTACTATCGATTGTCTAATTTCATTTGATACGCGTTATTCTTGGCCCTGGTCCTGCCTTTCTTTTCCTCGATTTCTTCTTGAGATGATTTCTTCAAAAGTGCTGATTTTAGACTAACTTGTTTTCTTTGGCTAACATCTCGGCGCCCTCATCTTTTTTATCATTACCAGCATCATAAATTACTTTTCATTTCTCTTTCCTTCGAAAAACGTCTCCGTTTAGTTCTTTCTTTCTTTTCTTTTTCTCATTATCTTGAGTCTAGTTTAATGTTTTATCCTTGCTTATTCTAACTTTCCTTTCTACAATTTCTAGTTTCTTCTTTATGAATTCTCTACCTGGTCGTCTCCTCCCCCACTCCTTTTTTTTGCTTTTTCTCCTTATTCTTCTCTTCATATTCTCTATGTCATTTATTCTCTCACTCGTTTTCTTTCTTCCTTTCTCTTACCTGAAACTGTTTCGTCTTTAATCCCTTATCGTAACTCTTCTTTTATTGCCGCTTTTTTTCTTTCTTCATCTCTTTTCTTTTTCCTTTTTTTCTTCAGTCACCTTTTCTTAATCTTCCTTATTCCCTTCTATTTTTCTCATTTTCACTTTTTTTCTTCCTCCGCCTCTTTTGTCTTAATTTTATTTTTCTTATTTCTACTCACACTCTTCGTGTTTATAATTTTCTTTTATTCCTGGCTCACCTCCTAATTTCTTTATTTTTTTCTCAAATAAATCTTTCCTCTTAATATCTAGCTTTTATAACGTCTTACTTAGTTTTCTCTTTGTACGTTTTCTCCCTGCCTTTCTTTCGCTTGCTTATCTTACTTCTTCCTATTGTCTTCTTTCATTTTTTTAGTCTTTTTAACTTTTTTCCTTTTATTCTTTCTTTCTGGGCAATCTCTCATTCTAAATTTACATTCTTTTCTCCTCCTTACTCTTCTTTATTCTTTACTCCCTACTCTAACTCTGGAATTATTCTACACACCAGATAATCCTGTGGTTCACATAAAAATTAATAAACGTGGAATTAAATAACCGTGCCGTAGAGAAAATTATTTAAAATATAGTAAACACCAAGCGGGGTGGAGTAAAAGTGAAGAAAAAATTTCATCATTCTGGTGTTTGATTTGCCCACAGCCCCCGTCGGTTGCGCTGGCCTCGGGTCGAGCACTGATCCCTCGGACAGCTGTTCCCCAGGGCTGGGTACAACTCAGTATAAGTTTCTTCAGTTGTAATTCTGTCCTTTGACAGAGTATCCCTTGTGCGCACTCTGCCCAAAGGCAGGTGCGCAACTGAGAGATGATAACTAATGTGTTAGAAACTACTCAAAAGAATAGATATTTACTTGACCCCCCCCCCCCCACTGAGTCAGGTTGTGACACAATGTCAGTTTTTAACATGTGAATCCGAGTGTTTTCACTCTGGTCGCTGGTCTTAGCTCGTTAACCTCAGCTACACGGGATAATTTTTTTTCTTCTTATTATGTCTTGTTTTCTATCATTTGTCTGTTTTGGTGACCATTGCTTAGTTTTCATAAATTTATGTCTTCTTTCTTTTATTCTTATCCTCGTTCAACTATTTTTTCTTTGCTAAGGGATATTTTCTCTCTTATATTTTTCTTCTAATTTCAATACTTATACTTATATTTTCTTTTCCAACATTTCTTATTTCTTTCTGAGCTTCAGTTGTCTTTCATCTGATTCAGGCAGCATCTTTTTAATGTTCTTCTCTAATCCAATATTATCGCTTGAGTTTTATTTTCTTCATTTTTAGAGTTTGTATTTCATTCTTCAGCTCACAATTAAATATTTTTGCTCAAGGTTTTTTCTTTATCTTTTTTCCAATTTTCATTTTTCATTTTCAGATTTTGCTTTATAATTTAATATTTTTGCCCGATATTTTTCCATCATCGATTTTCCAATTATAATGTTTCATTTATTCTTCACATTGGTTATAAAACGTTCTATCCCTTTCGTCATGTTTTCATTCCTTTCCTCTTATTTGTCTTTGCAAATATTTTTTATATGTAATTTTTGCGCCTTCTTTTTCTTTCTTTCTACTATTTTAATCAGTTGTGACTGTCATAAGTTTTTCTCTGTTATTTGGCCCACATGTCATTTTATTTCTTAGCCTCATCCATATATTTCTTAACTAAATTGTTATTTTTGCCTCGAAACTTCATATTGATTTCTTTTTATTATAACGTCTTCTAATAAGACATTTTCATTTTAATCGACTTCACGGCATTTTTTCATGCTTTTTTTTAAGGCATTTTTTCTTGCTTTTTCTTTAAGGCAGTTTTTTCTGTATGGCAGTTTCTCTTTATGGTAGTTTTTCTTGTTTTCATTTACGTCAACTTTTCTTTACGGCACTTCCCCTTTTTGGTAGTGGTTCTTGCTTTTTTTTACGGAGGTTTATCTTGATTTTCTTTATGGCATTTTTTCTTCCTTTTCTTTACGGCAGTTTTTCTTCATTTTCTTTGCGACGGTTTGTCTTTACGGCTTTTTTATTGCTGTACTTTACGGCAGTTTTTCTTACTTTTCTTTATAGCAGTTTTTCCTTACGGCAATTTTTTTAGCTTTTTTTCCGCAGTTTTTCTTGCTTTTCTTTACGGCAGTTTTTCTTGCTTTTTTACGGTAGTTTTTCTGGCTGTCCTTTACGGCAGTTTTTCCTTATGGCAGTTTTTCTTGCTTTTCTTTACGACAGTTTTTCTTTACGCCAATTTTTCTTTCTTTTCTTTACGGCATTTTTTTCTTGCTTTTATATACTTCTTTTTCTTACAACTTTTTTTTATTCTTCTTCTTTTGCTTATTTTTTCTCTCGATTTTCTTTTCCGGTTTTCTTCTCCTGAAACAATCATTTACTTATTTCTCATTAAGATTTCTCTAGGAATGCATGTACACTCAAAATCTAGGACTAACAGCAAGACTGCCCACGCACATTTGGCCTTGGTAGCAGCCAGTCTAGAAGTAAATCTTTGAATTCAAACCTAAGGGGTCTGATTAAAAAGTCTCCTACAAACTGTGAACCATTTCCCTGTCATCAATTTATCCGAAAAGTGTGGCTGCAAATGCCATCATCACTGTAATTGAATTAGATGTGCGGTTAATCTAGCAGTTTAGTTCTAATCTGAATTTTCCGCATTCATACGACGAAATAGCCTGGGTAATAAACGCACATTTACATACATATATATTACTAGCAGGCTTCCTCCGCTCGCTATCGCTTAGCAAAGTAAGACATATTCACTACTTGAAATCTTTGAAACAGAAATCTTAAATGAACAATTCATTAATAAATTGGATTGTTTTCACGTCTACGACTAGCTTTGACTTGCTCTGACCAGCTTGGAAAAGCTATGACAAGCCAAGACCAGCTATGACTAGCTTAGACTAGCTATGACCAGCTTGGACAAGCTATGACCAGTTGAGACCAGCTTGGACCAGCGGCCCGAGTGAAAACACTTGGATTCCCACGTTAAAAACTGTCATTGTGTTACAACCTGACTAAGTGTGGGGTGTCAAGTAAATATCTACTTTTTTGAGTAGGTACTAACAGGTTACTTATCATCTCTCGGTTGCGCAACTGTCTTTGGGCAGAGTGCGCCTCAGGGGCTACTCTGTCAAAGGACCGAGTTACAACTAAAGAAAATTATACTGAGAGGTACCCATCCCCGGGGAACAGCTGCCAGAGTCCGCGCTCTCTCATGGCACCAGAGACAGAGAGAGAGAGAGAGATAAGTGTTCGCACCGAGGGCAGCGCAAACGACGGTTGCGGGGGCTGTGGGCAATTTTTGTTCCTAGCCCGGGTGTTCGCGCTCGGGTCCCCACCTTCAAAAGACTTTGTGTTATATATCGTCTCAGAGGAGAGACAGAATAAATACCGTGTGTAAATTCCTATAAAGTAGAGCTGGTGATTTCTCATGTCAGAATTCGTTGGAGAACTGACATCTAATCTCGCATTTATACATGTAGATTCCATATGGGCTTTACTTAATTATCTATTCCGTTTCTCTAACTCTTCAAATGTTGAATGCATAACTAATTCTAATTTCTATTTTCACATCTTTACCTTATATTAATTTTATCTTATAAATTGTCCCCCTGTTCAGTTACAAATGAAATAAAAATAATTGTTTGTACGGAAAATAAAGATCTACGTACATCAAAAGATCTTTAAATTAAGAGGCAGCAGCAGAAATTTCGTTGAATTTTTAAAAGGTAAGTTTAAACATTAATTCAATACTTAAATGCAGCGATCAATTTTGAGTTCTTGTGTAGTTTATTGATATCTATCATATCTACTTCTCCCTAGATATTGAGATGATGGCCAAACCAAGAACCTTGTTTAAATGCCGCCTGATAGTTTATCATAAAACGTTCACTGAAATTTTGGATACAAAATGAAATTAAGGTTTACAACCC
>CAHIKZ030000916.1:330000-342500 GCA_903632075.3 Acanthosepion pharaonis | reverse complement strand
TTAGAACGTGATTAGAGCCGAGATGCCACGTATGGACCAATAATGTTGATGATTCTAAATTTGATTTACCAGGAATCTCTAAATGAATAGCTGGAGCACCAATCCAGATGTGGCAGTAATATTCAAAACACGGAAGAATGGTAGACATACATATGTAAGATAGAGTCTGGCGAGAATAATTGTCTATCATAAAACAGTGAACCACCTTTTCTATCAGCACACCTAGCATTGATTCAATATAATATTTCCACTTCATGTCAGTGGAAGACGTTTTCTGCGAGGGTGCAATGAGTCATTGTCCTGGAGGTTAGCATCAACCATGCTAATGAGAAATGAAATAGGTTCCCTCAAACGATTCAAAGAGTGCAATTTTCTTATGTCTGAGTTAAAATTATGAAGACATTCCTTGCCCCAGTTAACAACTGATTTTAGGTTATTTTGCAGATCAGCTGCCATTTTGAACTTATCAAACAGATCTGACTTACTATTAAAACAGGTGTAAATATCTGTGTCATCAGCATAGATGCTGAGTTGAGAACTGACGACATCAGGAAGCAGGAAGGTCGTTGATGAACATTGGGTACAACGTAGGTCCAAGGATAGAGTCCTGGGGGAAACGTGCATTGATGCAAAAGAAGTGACAGGGTGTAATCTATTTCTATTTGTCCTCAGATTAGGTCATTTGCAGTTGTGTGCAGTAATATGAATCTATTTTTCGAGGTATATGATGACATTTTTTTTCACCTGAAAAATATTGCATCAGATTTTTATCAGACACGGACTCTATTGTCTGAACTATCGATTAGTTGTCCTACAGTCAATTTCTGCGATGGACATTACTACAAGGATACGAAAATTGTAACGCTGCAGAGAAAAACTAGCAAGCTTTTCCAGTAAGGAAATTAAGATACTATAGACTGGCACGGAAACTTTCCTGATTTAAATGCAATCCAGAATTTGTTGTCAATCTGCAAGGGACGAATACGTTGAATGGACATACGAAATACTAACTTGTGCACTGGGTCATGTTTCATTGGAAATATACGAAAAGAAGTAAATAATAACAATAGTAATTTTGTTTCAATTAATTAAGTGTGTAGTCTGCCATGTTAATTAGCCCCGAATTCCAGGGTATAGATTTTCTATTTCCAAGGCCAATAACGTTTCCTATCCAACTACATTAAGAAAATATGTACGCAAAAGACGGTTACGTGGCCGAGTGATTAGCCCGTCCGAATTGTTACCATGAGATCAGAACACGAATCTCACCATGGTCCATTTGTCAGGAGTTACTAAAGTTATCGGACTGGAGGGGTCCGATCCCAGCCTGCAGCACCTTTGTAAATTACCTGAAAACCATACCACGCGGGAAATGGTTAGACGTAACGCTTTGGAGGGGGGCGTCGATAGCTGTGCTAGCACGAAGTCATCGTGATGGCCTTGTTCAAATTGTTGAACACGCTCATTCCCAGAAATTGTAACTAAGGTTTGTTCAGCATAGTAACCGTATAAACCACAGATGGGCACTGTAGGTCTAGAATGAACACAAATATGCCTGAGCAAGCGTCTTCAATAGGTATTATATTTTTTTTTATTTAAGTATTACGCCCCAAGCAAGGCATGAAGCCACTAGGATGCAGGGGGTTGCGGAAGATTTGGAGCGAGAGCAGATAAGAGTGATAGAAGAAAGGATGAGGAGAAGGAGAGTGGGTAGATCAAGGTAACTGGAGATGTCGATTGACATTACATTTGAATAGTTGATTATAGCTTTCAGGGAAACAGTAATTGGGAAGGGTGTTCTACAGGCGAGAGGTGCTAGGTATGAAGCTATTGGAGTAGAAGAGACGGCTACATTTAAAAATTTCTACAGTGAAAGGGTGAGAGCGGGATGCCAGCCTCGTAGGGCGCTTGAATTCATGGAGTCTGGGAACCAGTGAAAGCAGCTCATCAGTGCAATTACCATGGAAGTATTTGTAGAAAAGACAGAGAGAGGCGACGGCGCGTCTGTGAGAGAGTGACTGCAGACGAGACGCTAGATCAGGGCCAATTAGATTACATATCCGTCTCTGGATCTTGTCAAGAACTCCGAGGTAAGCAGAAGGTGCTCCAGCCCATATATGGCAGCAATACTCCATGCAAGGGCGAATGGTTGTTTTGTATATTTGGAGTGTCGATTACGGGGAGAAAAAGTTGCTCTCAGGAAGTTGACTATCAGACATTTTAATGGGGAGCAGGGGAGGATCTCTATATGGTGGTTAATGGAGATATATATATATATATATATATATATATATATATATATATATATATATATATATATATATATATATATATATATATATATATATATATATATATATATATATATATATATATATATATATATATATATATATATATATATATATATATATATATATATATATATATATATATATATATATATATATATAAAATTCCCTATATATATATATATAATTCATTTATCTAAAAAATCCCCAAGTTCCCCACTGCCTCAAGGACACATGGCAGAGTGGATAAAGACGTTAGTTACATCCAGTGACAGGACCCAAAGAGTGGGAGTTCAATACCCGGTTAAGGCAGTGGAGATGTTTCAGAGGGAAATTAACAGGAGATAATTGATAACTGACATCCATTAGACATGGCATGTGGAACAAGAACAGTCTACCCCAGCAATCGAAATAAATGATTCAGTTCGGCATTCCAACCACCTGAAGAAGGCCGGAGCGTACAACGGCTGAAATGTTCTAATAAATATGGCGACAAAGATGAAGACAATAGTCCGAATAATGTAAATAGTGTACATATTACCTCATCTTAGAAATATAGACAGATACAAAAAGGAAAAAGTGAAGAAGTTAAAAGAACAGTAAAAGAAAGTTACGAATTAAAAGAAAGGCAGAGAAAGCAAAGGGGGGGTAGGAGGAAAAAAGAGAGATAAAACGATAAAGGAGGAAAATGTAGAAGTAAAACAGAGGTAGGGGTAAAAACAAAAAAGGAGATATGAAAAGAGAAGATAATGCAATATAGATAGCGAGGTAAAACGTCATGAACTGGAAGAATAAAAATTGACAGACAGATAAATAGATAGATAGAGAGAGAGAATCAGAGAGAGAGAGAGAGAGAGAGAGAGAATCAGAGAGAGAGAGAGAGAGAGAAATAAAATTTAAACAGGGGAAATGAAAAGAATAATGAGCGTTGAGTTTATGGTAAATAATAGTGTTAACCATAAAAAGCGGGAAATTATGTAAATCAGCAAAATTTGAAACAAAAAGAAAACTGATGAAAAATAAAACGTTCAAGCTAAACATATTACAAGAGTGTCACTGAGATTGAGAGAGAAAGAGCGAAATAGAGAGCGAGTAAGAGTACAGTGAGAGAGAGAGAGAGACGATAGATTACAACACAATCAGTAAGAGAGAAAGAGAAAGAGAGACGCTATATTGCAACAAAATCATTGCGATTGAGAGAGAGAGAGAGAGAGAGAATAGATTTTAAAAAATCGATGTCAAAACTAAAAATGTCTGACAGGGAGGTTATTAAAAAAAAAGAAAATGTATTTATGGCGCGTTATGTTCGCAAGCATTAGAATTGAGTAAGGAGTGAATACACACGCACATGCGAACAAACACAGATACACACACACACACACACATATATATATATATATATATATATATATATATATATATATATATATATATTAATTATTTCACCTCAAGCAAGGCAATGAAATATAGCTAGTATAACGCAAGTGGCTATTGAGTGTGAAAGACTACGAGAGGAAGAAAAACATTTAAAAAAGAAAATAATAAAAATGGAATTAAGGCAAAAACGATAACGGTTGATAGTGCATTTAAATTTTTTGAAAAATCAAAGTTGACTGGAAGATAAAAGTCCTAAACGTGAGTTGCACAAACGAGTATCTGTTTGCATAGAACTTTTGATTATATATTCTTTAATAGAAGTAGATAGTATTTCATGTCACTCGGTCAGTAAACCTCCCCTTTCTCTTGAACAGGATTAGAGGATCATCCATTTTTCCTGTTTAGGATGTAGTTCCCGGATCCTTTCTTTATCTCTGGCTTTAGTAGAAGTACTGTTGTGAATCTCTTGTGATGTGTCCGGTTTGTGGCAACGTCTCTTCATACTGAGGGGACCGGGTTGGCAGTTTTCTGGCTGTTGTTCCCGACTGGCAGGTAAGGGCCTGAAATCTTGCGCAGCGTCTTCAGCGGCTGCTCTGAACAGCATTTACATAATATCGGGGTTCTTGCAGTGCCATGTCGCGGATGGGTGGGTGTCCCTGCAGACACCTTTGGTGGGCAACACCGACGCTACATTAAGTTGAAGTCTGTGCCTATTCATTTCTGCTCATGTCACATACGATGACCGACTGCTACTCTTGCATTAGGCCTTTTCCTTACCAACGTAACTCAATATGACCAGAAGTAACCAAAAATATAAACCCAAACCTGCTAAAAAATCGCTTAAACCCTGTAACATTTCCTTCTACAACATCTGCGCTATTCGTACCAACTTCAGCAATGTGGAATTGTTCCTTTTGTTAAGTCTCCTGATATAGGACTAACTTTAACTCCTAAATCTCTTCCTCTGATTTCTCGATTCATGGCTACTTTCGTCTCCTTAGAAAGGGCTCTAAAATCCACATGTATAGCCCGGGAGATTATGTCCGCGAACATCTTCCGCTGGCTAGGGAACTCTCTTTGGAATCTCCAGACCATTCGTATATGTGTCTCCTCAATTCAGTAAGATAGATATCTCTTCTTTCTCTACTGTCGGCCTTCTCAAGACTGTTGTGTACTCGATAGCATTTCCCATAGTATAGACAATGCCATCTCTCTACATCCGTTTTCAAACATATTCAGTTTCAGTGACTTTAACGTCCACTCTACCATGTGGCTTAAACACTAACTAACCGACGTAGCTGGCATCCAAACCCTTATCTTTTCAATTACACAATCCCACACGCAAGGTTGACATTCCTACGTATTTCTCCAGTAACCCTGACGGTAACGCTTCCCTTCTCGATCTCTGTTTTACCTCCATCTCTGATTCTTTTGCGCTACGCAACGTTTCTCTTGGCAATTCTGATCCCGCGGTGGTGTCTGTTAACATCTCCTTCCGATCCCTCTCTAGCTATGAACCTCTTACTAAATGAATATATTTCTGTTATCAACGCATAGACTGGGATTCGTTCCGTGATTTACTTCGAGGCAACTAGTGGAATGTAATTTTCAATTATCCCCTTCAAAAAGGTCTCCACTCCCCGGTAAAAGCCGGCATCAATGCTTTCATCCTAGCCAAGTACCAAGTTAAATCGCGCTTATCTCCTTGGTTTTGACCTCCTTCTTTAGTCGATATAACCCATAGGAATCACTTCTGTTTGTCCCCGAGCGACATGTCTGATTGCAACAGACGTCTCTTTGTCTCTGCCTTAATGCGTACAAACTTGTCCGCAATAAAGCAAAGTTACTGCTTGCTGATAGAATTAAACAACTTATTGAATCTCGCAAGTTTGGCTTGAAAGATTATTGGCCGCTCTGCAAGTGTGTGCTGAACAATAGGAAATATTCAATCATTCCTCTGTTCAATCAAATCAAATCCTTAATATCCATAGCTGATAAGGCTGAATTCTTTGCTCAAAAATTCTCATCCAACTCAACAATCGACTCGTCCATATTACCCACATCTGATTTCCCCTCTAGAACTCAGGCTCTACTGAGTAGATGTGCAAAGCATCGTCGATGTTATTAGGCATCATCTATAAATTATCTGTCTATATTTCTGAGATGAGGTATTACGTACATTAACTGAACCCTTTATTTCGCTCACTGGGGTAGACTATTCCACGTGCCATGTTTAATGGATGTCAGTTATCAGTTATCGCCTGTTAAATTCCCTCTGAAAGTTCTCCACTGCCTTAACCGGGTATTGAACTCACACTCTTGGGTCCTGTCACTGGAACGAACTAACTAACTAACGCATTTATCCACTGTGCCATGTGTCCTTCAGGATTATGCACTCATAAAGTAAGTGGTGGTGATAGCCGTAGTCCTAAAATAAAGTGCCAATGAGCTGGCTTCCTTTCTCTCCAAACTATTCAACTATTGCCATGCTGATTCTTGCTTTCCGGCCTGTTCGAAGTCCTCCTCTATCGTCCCTGTCTTTAAAAACTCTGGAGTCCCTTCTGACCTATCTAACTACCGTTTTATCAGTCTCCGACCGGTCTTCGACAGAGTCTCCGCGGCTTTAATGAATTTGCCCTGTCTACCGCTGACGTGCTTACGGCCATAACTAAATATCTATACATTGCTGGTCATAATAACGTCAAATCTTGAGCAGTGACTCTAGATATATCGAAGGTTTTTGACACGGTTTGACATGCCAGCTTTCTACATAAGCTTCAGGAATACTGTTTTATACGAGGATTATTTGATTGAATCCAATAATTTCTGTCAAACCGTGAAATGAAGGTCATCCTGAGCAGCTTTTCTTCCAGTTCCTTTCATACGAAAAAAAATCCCCACAAATCTATCCTGGCTCCTACACTGTCTCTGATCCTCATCAATGATCTTCCTGACGTCATATGTTCTCAAGTAGGCATCTATACAGTCAACACTAACATTTACTCCTGTCTGTATAATAAATCCGGCATTGGCATTTGGTCTCGAAAAGGCCCTCCAATCTGTGGTTGAGTGGGGCAAAAAATGACTTGTAAATTTGAATGCATCCAAAACAAAACTTCTATCATTTACCCATTATAGAGAAACATCTTTGCTTCTTATCAGCATGTTTGATGCTCAGCTTCACTTCGCCTTCTTTGTCTCACGTTTTTCACTGATCTGAGGTGGAACAACTACATTGGATCAATAGCTTCATCTACCGCATGGAAAGTTGGTTCTTTTTGCCGTGCCAGAAGATTTTTCTCGTCTGAATACATCCATTACATGTTCAAATCTACCATTCATCCATTGAATACTGTTACCATGTAAGGTATGATGCGCCGCTGTTCATCTCGAGTTTATCGACAAAGATGGATATGCAATGTGATCAGTCCTGTCTTGGCATCTCGACTGCAGTCAATTTCTCACAGACGTGATGTGGCTTCCTTTTGTCTTTTCTACAAATATTTTCATGGCAACATCTCTGACGAGCTACTTTCACTGGTACCCCAACTATAAGAATTTAAGTGTGGTACAAGGTTAGCAGCTCGTTCGCAACATTTTAATGACGCAATAGTTAAATGCAACGGCCACTTCTACTCTAATATCTTCTCTCCCAATTCCCAACAATGTGACTCAGTTACTCTTACTTGCTTTCCTGATAAGTATAATCTTCAAAAAATTAAATGTAATGTCAATCGACATCTTCTGATGCCTTAATTCTTGTTCTTCTTTTTATCATTTCCTCAATTTCTCTTATACGCACTAATTTCTTTTATTTTATTCTTCATAATCCCTTTCGTAGTAGTGTAGGTCCCGCCTTGATTCGGGTGAAATGCTTATGAAAAAATATAACTATTGCTAAACTAAATTGTAATATTTCAAGTGTGTGCATACAGATGGTGTGAAAAGTAACCACTTATAAGTTTTGTTAATATCACCACAAGTGCATAAAACAAAATATATTGTGATCCTTAAATTGGTAGAATTTAATTGCTAATTTCTGTTTATGTTTCAGAAAGCCAAGTGTCGGCCTGAATGGCATAACACCTGACACTACATGAATGGGCTCAGCTAGCATCTCGTTACGAAATTTGGTGGTACAGGTGCAGAAATTTTGGCGCAATGGTTATGGATCATGTGCTTCAGCAGATGACAAATCCTTCAGAAATTTTCATTCCAAGCTGATGAGTACTGGATCTGTAGTAGATTACCACAGAAGCAGTTGACTTTCAGAATACAAATTGGAAAAAAAATGCGCAAAATTTGAACACTGTCCTGTTCTACGATTATAACAAAATAAAGCATGTTCTAAGAAAATCGAGCAAATTTTAACAAATATGTGTATATATGTGTGTGTGTGCGTGCGTGCGTGCGTGTGTAAATATTCTCAGATGGAGCATTTTAGTAAAAGAGACAAAAATGAATAAAAAATACATGAGAAAAAACTATATTTAGCCGACGAACTTGCTTGGCTTAAGGTGAAATTATTAATATATATGGTGCGTCAAAATAGGTTGAAAAACTTTGGGAGCAGATTCCTCACGCGCCAAAAGTCCGTATAAACGTATGTCCGAAATCATTTGTTTTTTAATTACTAAGTTTAAAGTTTGAGGTAAACGGTGTTAAATGTACAATCGTTCTTCCTCGATGTATAGATTGTGGTGTCACGGATACTGTCTCGACGATAAACGGCAGCAAAGTTTGGATTATTCGGCTGCTTTCGGTCTGGAAATGCAATCTGATACAGCCGTGGAGGTTCGTACCCGTTACCATTCGCGCAACCGTATTAAAAATCATATCTGCCTGCTCACAATATGAATATGCAACCATTATTAAATGGTATTTTATATATATATATATATATATATATATATATATATATATATATATATATATATATCAGTAAACCGACCTAGTTTTTCACCTACGTGGATCGTCAGGGTAAAAAGCCAGTTTACCCTGACGATCCGCGTAAATGAAACCTAAACAGGTTTGTCTGGTTTTAGGTTTACTTAGTTTGCTCTACTTAGCGTATTGAGCACTTTGCTTAGTTATTTTTACTTTACCTGTCGGAGGTTTTTTTTCTTGGACTCTGAACGTAGATTCTAGACGATTATTTTCGCCCGAAGTACATGTTCTTAGTTCTTTCTTTTTTTCCCTTTTTTCCCCTTGGGTATTGGTTTGTTGATTTACAAGCTAAATCACCTAAGGTTTTGGCGGACGAGTATAGCTGCTTATATTTATAAGATTATTAGTATTATACAAACACACACACACACACACACACATATATATATATATATATATATATATATATATATATATATATATATATATATATGTACTGCGTTTCAAATTATTAACGAGTTGACTTTTTTTCATCCTATCCGAAAATTACTGGTTTGAATTTAATGAAATTATCAGAGGAAAATGACAACATGTATATACATCTTTGCTGTAAAAGTCGTAATTTTCTAGAAAAAGGAATAGAAGTTAATGTCATTTACTTAGTTTACTTAATTATTAGCGGGTCGTAATAAAAGAAATTCTTGAAAACAATAAAATAACAATTTAATTGCTTCATTTACAGATTTTTATACATACACAAATTAACTAAGATGAAATTAAATGAGAATAAAAAAAGTTGAAAATAGTGGATTTGGTTAATATAAGATATGCGATTCTTTTCTTAAATGACTTGGAAAAAGCGCTGATCCATTGAACATGCCAATTTCTGGATTTCCTCTGATATAATTTCACGTGATACGTTGATTATTTCTTGTCATAAGTCATCCTTGCTTCTAAATTTGCATCCATTTTCATAAACACGTGGCTTCAGAATGCTCCACAAGTTTTCTACTGGGTTGAATTCTGGAGAATTGACCGACCAGTTCATATTTCTAGGTCCACATAAGCCTAAATTCTACAGGTACTCCGTAGTTTCATGTGCTGAATGCGGAGGAGCATTATCTTGCATAAATTCGATGCTTCTCCTGGAGGTTATTCTTTGCATATTAACCAAGATTCCAGGTGATCTTTGAGAAAGGCTATATAAACATCTGCCGATAGGCAGTATCTACGGCCCAACAATGTTATCTCCAATAATACCAACCCTCCTCCTCCTTGGTGCCGTGTCAAGCGTTGATGACGATCTCGTCCATATACGAACAAAACTTTTTTCCAACCATCATAGCCATCAAGTATTGCACAACTTTCATCTGTGAACAGAACTTTCGAGAAACCGACCTTCATGTTCTCTTGTGCCCAATTCAAACACCTTATTAGGAGTCACTCGAGGCTTTGTCGCTGGTTTCACTGATGTTCCGACCTTTATCAGAAGCCGATAGCGAGTATTTCTGGGCAGAGTTGCTTCTCCACTGCTCTTGAAGAGTGACCACTAGTCAAATCTGGGATATTTACATTTCATTCGTGACAAAAGATGCAGGGAAACAACCCTCGAATAACACATCTCGGCTCTCTTGCGTACTTTTGTAGAAGCTGCAACAAATTTCACAGTTTGGTGATATCTTCCAATTATTTGGTATATTTCTAATGTAGATTTTCCTTTGGAAACTTCATATGTTATAATATCTTTCTCAGAAGGTGTCAAGTCATATTTGTGAATCATAATTGCACGCTTACAATGACACTCGTTTATAGACTGGAACACTTCTATATCGTGTTAATATTGAAAATGACCGCCATTTGTTTCCTGTTGCGCAGAACAATAGAGTTTTTATACAACCTGCATATATCTATTCCAATTATACTGTGGAAATATCGTTAAATTTTGACTAGTCGTTTTTGGACAAAATGAAAAAAATTCACCTCGTTAATATTTTGAAATGCCGTGTGTGTGTATGTATATATATATATATATATATATATATATATATATATATATATATATATATATATATATATATATATGTATGTGTGTGTGTGTGTGTATGTGTGTCTGTGTGTCTGTGTGTGTGTGCGCACCATCTCGTTTTAATAAATGTCGGCTTGATTTCCGGGAAAGTTTTTTTAAGTGGAAGAGAGAATTAACAATATCTTAGATCCTTATCATGTTCTTTGGAAAATCTTTTCCAAATTGTTTTCTTTTTTTTTAAAACATCGTTTTACACGGCAATTCCTTGTCGATTTCTAACATCATATTTGGTATATTTCAGGAGAATATCAACTCAATTATCAAGTTTTGCTTCGTTTGAAAAGCGAAAGGAAAAAACTGAATTGTTTGCCCTACATTTTCGAATCTAGAAGGACACCTCGACGTGGTGTAATGATTAGCAAGCTTGTCTCACGATCTGAATACCTTGCCATTTCTAGTTACCACACGACTACATAGGTTAAACATTGAAGTCAGACAAGCCACAAATGAACGTGAATAACAAATGTAACCTAGTCTACATGTCAACACAGCTCCATCTGCAGTAAAATTGCTTTAAAAATTTAACTCAAAAACGAAGTATGTGTTGACAAATACTTATATGAACTTTTGTTCTTTTTTGGTTTGAGGAACCCGCCACCAAATATAGTAAAAGTTTTTTTTTTTACACCTGCATATGTATATATATATATATATATATATATATATATATATATATATATATATATATATATATATATATTTTTTTGTTGTTATAGTTACATTAAAAACATTTCGATTTCATTTTTGCCTTGAAAATGTCGGTAGACGAAACGCGTCGTCAAAATCTAAGATTTTTTTTCAATTGTCATTTTATACCAATCTGTCTTGTCTACAGAATTGATCTGGGAATTTAACTATATATATGTATATATGTATGTATGTTTTTATGTATGTATGCAACTCTGTGTGTGTGTGTGTGTGTGTGTGTGTGTGTGTGTGTGTGTGTGTGTGTGTGTGTGTGTGTACGTGCCAGCTCATTTTAATAAATGTGAGCTTGATTTTACCGGCAAGTTTTTGATTTTTTTAAGTGGAAGTGAGAATTAAGAATACCTTTGTTGCTTATTATGTCCCTTGGAAAATCTTTTCCAAATTGTTTTTCTTTTACAATATTGTTTTAAACGTCAATTCCTTGTCGATTTCTAACATCATATTTTGTATATTTTAGGAGAATATCAACTCAATTATCAAATTTTGTTTTGTTTGAAAAGAAAAAGGAACAAATGAATTGTTTGCCCTACATTGTGGAATTGATCTTGTCTCGCTAGAAGAATTACGACTGAGAAGTGAGTTCGATCCTCACTGGGTCCCCAATAGTTATGAATCCTGATCAGATTAAGACAGGATTTTTATCGTGTAGTCCAACCGACATATTCCTGCTTGAACGATATTCCCTAAATATTCACAAGATCATTAAGTGCACAGACACCGAAATCAAACTATTTTAAAATTTCTCCATCATTCATTTCTGTTATGATTTCTTTTATCATGTGTAATTAGCGTAATTTTTACAAAAGGGAAATCATCTACTAGTGTTCGAATTCCGCCGGGTTTATTGTATTCACTTTAGTAAAAATATATTTGAGTAAGTGGTATGCGTTTCTTTCCCAACCAGCTATTGGTTGATGAGTCGGGCAGACTTTATATCTCCTGCCTTGTCAAACAGTATATGAGAAGAAAATATCTTGATGCAAAATCGAGGAGAATTATTTGTTAGTTCACTTTTCGTCATTTAAATTTCATCAGTTCTTTCGAAAATTCTAGTTCGTTCTGAATAAGCCTGCACCGTAAAAATAAAATCTTGTGTGTTGCTATCCTGTCAGTTCTGGTTTAAAAGACTTGAGCATTTAGGTCATAATAAT
>CAHIKZ030000916.1:272500-327500 GCA_903632075.3 Acanthosepion pharaonis | reverse complement strand
TTGCAAAAGGAAAGAGATTATGTGTGTCGAAGTTTGAGAAGGAGGAGGATAAAAATGTAAGTGAAAGACAGTGGTAGCAAGGGCGTGACAAATCGAAAGACGAGCTATAGACATATTGCAACGAGAAAGAGAAAGAAAAAGGCGAATGAGAAAGAGAAAGAAAAAGGCGAAAGTGAAAGAAAAAAAAAGGCGAAAGAGAAAGAAAAAGAGAAAGAAAAAGGCGAAAGTGAAAGAAAAAGAGAAAGAAAAAGAAAAAGGCGAAAGAGAAAGAAAAAGATAAAGAAAAAGGCGAAAGTGAAAGAAAAAGAAAAAGGCGCAAGAGAAAGAAAACGAAAAAGAGAAAGAAAAACGCGAAAGAGAACGAAAAAAAGAAAGAAAAAGAAAAAGGCGAAAGAGAAAGAAAAAAGAAAAAGGCGAAAGTGAAAGAAAAAGAAAAAGGCGAAAGAGAAAGTAAAAGAAAAAGGCGAAAGAGAAAGAAAAAAGCGAAAGAAATATTATGAAAAAAGAGAGAAAAAAGTTGTCCATTGTACACATGAGTATATAGATAAAATGGGGGAGAGAGTGAGAGAAAATGTGTGTATATACAGTAGGAATGACCACACTGATAACGCAGAGAGAGTGAAATGGTTGACAGAGAGAGGGGTACACAGAGAAGAAGGAAATAAGAGAGTATTATTGAGAATATGATATAAAATGGACTTTAAATAAAAGCTTCTGAAATAATATTTGACGAGAGATGAAAGAGAAATGCGAAGATATTTAATCTGAAAAGAGAGAGAATAGAAATCTGTTAATTATATGCGAACAAAAAATAGTGTTGGGTGGATTTTACGAAATATCAGGACTTGTTGGGTTATTTAATACCGAAATCTTTTTTTTATATGTAATTGTTTTTATACTTGATTCTATAGGTATGCATTAGTTGTGATTATACTCGTGTCTACACATATTTTGCTCAGGATTTTGCTTTCATCGAAACTTAAATACTTGTTGAGCTTATATTTGAATATATAGGTAAAGATAGTTCAGCCTTATACGTGAGTCTATAGATAAAATGATAGGGGAAGCCTGGCCTGATTAATAATTGAGACTATAGGTAACATCTGGTCTGGCTAATTCTAGAGTTTATAGGTAAAATCTGGCTGCGTTGCTACTTGAGTCTATAGGTATAATCTGGTCGGGAAAATACTTGAGTCCATTGGAAAAATTTAATCGGGTTAATAATTGGGACTATATGCAAAATATAGTCGGGATAATACTTGGGGCTATCAGTAAAATCTGGCTGGATTAAAACCAGTTTGTAGGTAAAATCGGTTCAGGTTAATACTTGGGTCTATAGGTAAAATTTGGTTGAATTAATATTTGAGTCTACAGATAAAATCTGGTAATATTAATACTAGAGTATATGGCTAAAATCTGACTGGGTTAATACTTAGGTCTATAGGTAAAGTATGGTTGTTTTATACTCCAGTTCATACGTAAACACTGGTGGTTTTTATACTTGATACTAACGGAAGTTTTCGATTACATTTATATGTTATTCTGCAGGCATACATCAGAAAGATGGTTAGTTTTGAATTTGGGTCATACGCTTCTGCAGTGGGGGTGGGGGGCGAACAGGACAAAGAAAGATGGGATGAAAAGATGAAAGAAGAGATAAATAAGGAAGAGAATGATAAAGAGGAGAGAGAGGGAAAAGAGAAAGAAGGGAGAAGATGAATAAAAATATAAATATAAAGATATATATTTTTGGATACAAAATAAAAAGAGAATGGGAGAAAATGAATAAAAGGATAGACTGATGAGAGGAAAAAAGAACGGACAGACTAGAGAGAGAGAGAGAGAGAAACAATAAAGAACGATAAAGAAGGGTAATACTGAAAAAGGGAGAAGTAAAGAAAAGTGATATAAATAGTGTTCATAAATAATAGGAGGAGATACAAAAATATGTATATCAGTTTGCAGTGAAAATCTAAGAGAGAAGAAATATATATATATATATATATATATATATATATATATATATATATATATATATATATATATATATATATATATATATATATATATATATATATATATATATATATATATATATATATATATATATATATATATATATATATATATATATATATATATATATATAGAATGAAGAACTTGGTAATCCGTATGGGTAATCCCAAGGAGGATGAAATCCTGAGAGCACAATGTAAATCCATATACATTATAATAATTTATTTCCCCAGAGCCCTTTCAAAGAACGACGGTTGATCATATAGCACTTCCAAAAATGAAATGAAACGAAAAAACAATATATATATGTGTGTGTGTGTGTGTGTGAAAAGTGTATATAAATAAATATATATATAATTATTTAGATAAATTATCTGTTTCTGGCTCTGTGTTATTATGGATAATCATGAAATTGGCTTTACCCCAGTGTCTGTCAAAAGGGAACTCTAAAATACATATTGACTGAGGAAGACGGAAAGAAAAAAAGAAAAAGAAAAACATTTATTTCAGTGTTAGAATTTAGGAATAATTTTACAAGTCAATTTTACATCATCAATTAAATCGTATTGCATACGTCATTTACATCATCAATTAAATCGTATTGCATACGTAAACTATATCTCTGCGAATTTATCTATTCAGGCATTCGTATGATAAAATGACTAAACCGATCCAGTCTTTAGACATGCTTTCAACTTATAGACTTTTAGAAAATTTACAATACAATGGGCACGTGTCACGTGTTTTAGAAAGTTCGCTTTTTGATCATTAAGAAACGGGTTCGAATCTCAACAGTGTCGATTTGTCAGGAAAGTGACTTCTTGATGTGGCCGGTCTGTAGTAAGCGTTCCCATCTTGCGGCATCTTTGGAAAATACCTCAAAAACACCATGAGACTTTGGAAAGGCATTGGTTGGCCTAAGCCTGTTGAGTAAAACTCTGTTGATGGACCCCTTGAGAGCCGTTTGTCGTTGTGCTAGCCCAAAGTCACAAGTCATCGTGGCCGAGGGTGTGAGCGTGCTGGCAAACGCGCTTTCTCCCAGAAAATATAACTCTGGTCCACTCAGCATAGTTACAAAATAAACCGCAGATGTGGGGGTACCCCAAGGCGGTGTAATGGTTAGCAAGCTTGTCTCGTTAGAACAATTACGAATGAGTAGTGTTTTCGATCTCCACTAGGTGCCCCATACTTTCGGCCTTGTGCCACATCTAAGCTACAGTTGGAAAATCGCTATAACATTGCGCATCTCGGCGTGGCCTAATGGTTTGTTTGACTGTCTAGAACAATTACGACTGAGTAGTGAGTTCGATCCTCAGTGGGTGCCCCATGCTTTCGGCCTTCTGCCATATCTAAGCTGCGCTTAGAAAATCAATATAAACCGCAAATGTGTCTGAGCAGGAGTCTACAATGTGGATTAGTTAGCCACCCTAGTATTCAACGAATACGAGTGACTACGACATTTACATTACTTTTACATATAAAAACTACATCTAAACTAGTTACACCGGGAGGTTACACGAGATGACTGTTTGAGTGTAAGTACTGGACAGTACTAATTAAGAAACACACTGGACATGACCAGCGGAATGAGAACAATCTACCCCTGTAGATTAAATAAAGGGTTCACTTTAAATTCCCTGGTGGTTACTTAGATCGACAAGAAGCTATGGAAGGGCAAAACAACCAAAAGGTTTGTGATAACAAAGATGAGAACTATATTCCGATGTAATTAATTAAACTGAAGCGTTCAAGAAACTGATCAACCTTTATCCATGAAGTAAACGCACAATATACTGTGGTAATAACAAAATAGTTCAAATCGTGTAACAGCAAAATTGTTCAATTGTTAGATTAAGCTCTGAAACGTTTTAACTTAGAAATGATTAAAGATATCTTACTGGAATTCTCCGAGGTTTATATAACACTATTGTGCTCTACTTTGAGCAATAAAGATGTATAGTTACTTTCTAAGCTTAACAGAATAATCTTGATAACTCAATCATAAACAAGAACGGCATTGTCACTTTAATTAACCATAACTAAGGATCGGAAGCTCATGAAGAATTGAAATAAATATATTTATATATATATATATATATATATATATATATATATTCCAGGATCATTTTCCAAATTATTCTAGATGGTCTTCGGCCTCTGTATCCTTCTTTCCTCGAGTAACAATGTGCTTCACAGGTCTCACGTAAGATTTCATTTTCAAGATTTTTTTCACTGCTCTTTTGACTGTCATGGCTGAAACTTCTATTTCACGTGCCAAACGTTTTATGGATTGTTTTGGATCTTTTCTAATTGATCTTTTTAGCTCTAAGTTGAAATGATGATCACACTTCCTGTTGTGACGGCCTGATTCAGTTTACTCTCTACTCCACGCTCTTATTTAAACTTATTCACCGTTCTCTACTGGGTTCTTGAATGAACTTTGAAGATGTAAGCCAGATTATGAATGTTGGTACCATTAATGAAAGCCTGAATGATCTTTTCCCGCTTATCATTGCTCATTTGGGAAGAAAGTGAGTCTGATATGAAACAATTTTAAACAGGACTTTTTTATCTGTCTATATTTCTGAGAGGAGGTATTATGTACACTATTTACATTGTTCGGACTATCATCCTCATATTTGTTGCTATATTTATCACAACGTTTCGGCCGTTGTACGCTCCGGCCGTCTTCAGTCTATCCCACCGAGTGAAATAAAAGATTCAGTTCGACATTCCAACTACCTGAAGAAGGTCAGGGCTTACATGTCGAAACTTTGTGGTAAATTTGGCAACAGAGATGAGGATGATAGTCCGAACAATGTGAATAGTGTGCACTTTTCGGCTGAATAATTCCATGGGTTTTTCGGTGATTCTAACGATAAATGGTGTTAAGACGTCTAAACGTCTTATCTGAAAACTGGGAAAAAAGAAACTCAATTAGTTTAATATTTATGTAGATATTACACATTTTGTTGGGGGGATAATTATACTGTTACACTATTTGGACAATTTTGCTGTTACACTCGGTAAAAATTATATTAAGTTTCTTTTCCAAAAAGGAAGGAAATTCATTAGATAGTTTTGGATAATTTCCCAAATTACTTGTTTTACGAGTCACTTTGTTTCTTCAGATATTTTAACAATATTTTACTAATTATTTCTGTCTCATGAATGTAATGAGTTGGTCTGTTGCTTTTGTGACACATTTCATCACTATGAAAATACTTGAAAAGGCTGGAAATTAATATGAAGACTGCATGAATAAATAAATATACTAGATAATTTTATTTGAATTAACACGGAAACTATTTCTAAAGCAACACAAAACTACGTCTGTTGTTCCGGATACGGAAACAGAAAGTATATTTAAGAAAATTACATTTATTTTCATTTAAATTTAAATAATCATCTATATTTTTATTACAAGTAATCGGCCACTATAAGCTCTTCTTCAGATCTCTGTCCAACCTGATTTGGAAGAGCACACAACACTGATTTTCAGCACAGTTGAATGTTTACGTCGGTAAATGTTTGCCGGGTTAACACACCTTCTGTTGTAGAGTAGTTTTCACAGTGGAGACCTGTATTTCAATAAGTTGTCCTAAATTAGGTTCGACGTACAAAACGTTAGGAACTTGAAATAAGAGTTAATGACGCAGCAATCTAGTTGTGATGGTTGATACTTCAATGTCCGATATCGACTGACTCACTCAACACCACTGAGCCCAACTAGCGCCCGCTAATACTACTACTACTACTACTTATTGTGCATGGGATAGTCTATTAATAATAGAATAGGTACGTCAGGATTAACACCTTCCCACTATAAAAATCTACCGAGAGAGACTATTTATTCTCATATTATCTTCAGTATAGAGGCACAGCCTCAACACAATATTATTGCTGCTGGGTATTTCCATAGCAAATATGGTTATTACTTCTTCTCACGGTGTCCCATAAGGACGTGGGCGATCATGGATTTCCACAGCTTTGTAGCACAATAATCCTTGTTGTTTTACAATCCTCCCAATTTTCGCCCCCACACACAGATAAGATCAAAACTAGGATTTTCGCTGCCTCCGCCACTCCCTTGAAACTTCGATATGTCATTACCACCCTCACGCTCATCTGAGCTCTCATTCTCCTAGATAGATCTAAAAAAAACCCTTTCAGCCTTGTTAAAAACCTACAGCTAGAGTGCAGGAAAAATGTCCAAAATTTTCACAACTATATTTATGCCAAAATGATCGCAAAATGGTCAAATTACACTGAATCTACGGTTCTCATGTTAAGCAATGTCAAGTAGGGGAACGGCTTTGCATTCTGGGTGACGTAAGCGAAAATAGGTACGCAATCATTTGGACATGGGGTGAACTACTTAATTCCGTAAAAGTTAACTTGTAATGGAATCAATGGCAGTAACGCTTAGAGTTGTCGAGAGTTGCATCACCATACGCCCCAGTGAAGTCTAGAGGAATAAAGCAGGCGAAGAGAGCTTCTGAAGCCATATTAAATAACAAATCTACAGCAAGGTCCCGAACGTCTACTGTTTGTGTCTAATAGGTCGATTGACTGTTTAGACTATTTTAGAAGTTTCCATTTAAACATTTCCCAAGGATATACCTTTTCCAAGGGTATTCGTACGAAAATGAATGTAGCAATTGTATTCGGTTCGCAAAACCCGTCGTCCGCGCAGACGAAGGCAGAATTACTAAAAAAGAATACAGTTGCACCAGAATGCCTTTCGGCCTAATAACGCTGAATCAGGTTCTCGTTTGATAACGGAAATTAAGCAGTGTCGTGCCTGGCCATTACTTAACATGGGGGACCGCTTCAAAAATATTGTAAAAAAACGTTTAGAAAACTGATTCAGCAAGGAGTTAGCAACTTCATTCCGTAAAGCATAACTTGCTCTGGAAACCGCAGCAGCTACGCATGTTATTGAGATCTGTGGTCACAGACATATCAGTGAAGTCTACGGGACTAAAGGAGGGGGAGCGATTGCAACGAACACGGCTAGATTAACTCGACGAGCCACTTTCACTTTATGAGACAGTAAACAATACGCTAAAGATATCCATTTAAATTTAGACAGATATTTGAATATTATGCAGAGATAAAGATTTTTTTAAAAAAATTAATAAAATTGTTAACTAAACAGAGAAACGTACAAAAAAAAAACAACTATTCAATTCTTAAGTGATATCAATCTCTTTGCATATCAAAATGTCAGTAACAAGAAGAGTGTCTTTATATATAGAAAGTTGCTATGTCTATGAGATCATTTAACGATGATAGGCAGTGTAAAGGGAATTATCATGACAGTGCATCAGCTGTCATTGCAATGGTAACATGATACTGGTATCTGGTGTGAAGCCTAAAATAACAGGATATAAATATAAAGAAAAATGCTGATATTGCTAGTTTAGAGATAAAGATTTTTCTTATAACCTTCAATATATATATGTGTGTGTGTATACATATATATCTGCGTTTGTATATAGTCACATAACTGATACGTATATCACACACACACACACACACACATATATATATATATATATATATATATATATATGTGTGTGTGTGTGTGTGTGTGTGTGTGTGTGTGTGTGTGCATGATGGCATTTTTGAATTTAACAGATGAAAAAAGATCAACGTTTCTTGGTTTCGAACAAAACGCTTTAAGGTAATGGGATGGTAGGCAAGATAGAACATTCCCACTTTGCATTTCCCCGTTCAAGGTCATTATTATATGTATTTTAATCAAGTGACCTCAAGCTAGCTGATATTGCAACTAAGATGCAAAAACCTATGAGTAGTGAAAAAAAACATGAAAAGGTTTTAGAAGAAACCGGAAAGGAAACAAAATACAATATATAAGCCTCCACATCTGTTCAAAAGTCCAGGGAGAAGAGTGAACCGGTCGATTAGCAAACTTATACTTCTATATGCGTTACAGATTCATACCTGAATACACGGTCGGAAAAGAGTAGCTGAATCTGATGGTCAGATTTTGATATCCATTAGTCATATATATATATATATATATATATATATATATATATATATGTGTGTGTGTGTGTGTGTGTGTGTGTGTAAATATATATATATATATATATATATATATATATATATATATATATATATATATATATATATATATATATATATATATATATATGTGTGTGTGTGTGTGTGTGTGTAAATATATATATATATATATATATATATATATAAACATACATATATATATATATATATATATATATATATATATATATATATATATATATATATATGTATTTCCGAGAAAATATTGACCTGTTGAGAAAGAAACTGACAAAAGTTTTTCAAAAGATCACGAGCCAAATATTGCCACAACTACCAATGCTTATATGATCAAATTTCTCGATGTGATCTTGGATTTGATTAGTGGTTATTACAAGCCAAATAACAAAGATCGATATAACCAAAGATACGTTAGTAAAGGAGTCCAAAGATCCATGTATTTGTCTAGATAATTTTCATGAATCAGTTCAATTTAGGTTATCTACTAACTCCAGCAATACTGAAATATTTTATCATAATAAAATTAAATATATAAAACCTTTATAACGAATTAACCCTAAATTCAATTGATAGAATATTTGGAAAAAAATAAAAGAAAGTAAAAGTAGATAGAGACTCCGTAGGTGTAATTTAATATGGTTTAACCCGCCTTTTATTCTTAATGTTCCAAACAATATTGGAAGTATTTTCCTGAATTTCATTCATAAGTCCTCTAATCACCCATCAATATTAAGAAGATGTTTAACAAAAATGATGTAAAGATCAGCCATAGCGACGTTAAAATCTTCAACAAATCAATATCTTAACATAATATTATATTAAATAAATACATGTCCAGCAAAGACAAAAAAGTTAACTTTTGTTTTAAGTAAATGCAACTGACGTTAAAATACAATATGTCCCTTAAACAGCTAATGAATGACTGATAATATTATATACCGAGCTAGCATATATTCCGATAACGATATCAAATTTCATTTTGATTCCACTGAACATCCTTAAAAAATTAGTTTCTATCATCATTGAATTAATTTAGGCAATGTGATACATATATATATATATATATATATATATATATATATATATATATATATATATCTGGCAATTCAAGAATGATGATAATACACCCATTATTTCATGTGATATTGCAGCAAATGCCATTCGTATAATGGGAATGGCGACAGATGTAATTTATGCGGTGTAGAAAAAGTAAGTATCTTGATACACGTAAATGACACTAGCTTATTAAACAAGAGAAATAAATATATAGTTACATGCAGGCCTAATAATAAATATCTATTGAAATACGTTGATCCAGATTATATTTTAATGTAAACTATTATCTTTCTCGTTTTAGTTCTTTTTTTAAATTTTAATTTAAAAAAAATGATATTTATCATCATTTACGCTTGATATAAAATCAATAAATACAGCATTATATAAAAATGAATATATATTTTTTTCCCTTATTTATTTTATAGATATAAAATAAAAATCCTTTTTATTTTAAATGCTAAATATATTTTTGAAATGAAAAACTGCAATCTCCGTATACACGAGCTGCGTCAACATTGCGTTAACCATATATTTCTATTAAAATTGAAATTGCCTAATGATCAACTCGTACTGTGAAAAAATAAGTAAACTTATGTGCGCTAATGGGGGTCCGTCGGACGTAGAAACTGAATGGTTGACAGATTCTAGTTTATCAAAACGAGGCTGCTCCAGGGCACTTATTTTGTAGACTTTTCTTACCGGAAGTGTTCAATGCGCAGGTCTGCTCTTTGTTAGTTACGGTCTGCCTTCTCTCCCTTTCACTTATCTTTATTTTTTGAGAAGGACATTACGCAAACGCAGTTGTTTTGAGCGCTCTTCTATTATTTGATCCCTGCTTAAAATTGGGAAAATTACCGGACCGACTTTGATTAACCTTGAGTCGAAGATATTTTCGGCAATACCTACAGCGTGAAGACTACGTTGTGAATGAAACTCCGTTGTTTGTGTGTTTCTATGTGCGTATGTAAATTTCGATCAAATATGTATCGCAATCCGAAATAATGATAAAATAAAGAAAATATAGGAGACTAACATATTTCACATTTATTAAAGCTTCATCAGAAAATGAGATATAGAGAAAAAAAGAAATTCCTATATTTTTATTTCTGTATTGCTTGCTTTTCATTGGTAAAGCAGGCTTCACGTGCAAGAGAAGAATACTGACCTGTTACGTAACATCTGTTCTTCTTTCCGGCAGCGCATGTTGGACGATTTCCTCAGTGATGAAGAAGAGACTCGAGACAACAGAGATTTGGTTCTAGAGAAGGATGCTATGGATATCATTGACCGAGCGTGTGAGCAACGATGTGTTCTTAGAGAGGTTGCAAACAAGGAATAGGCTTATACTTAATATCGGGAAGAGTCAGCTGAAGTTTTTGGGACACATAATGAGGAAGAAGTGCCTGGAGAATCTGATACTCACGGGTTGAATAGAGGGAAAAAGAGAGAAGGGAAAACAATGCGTGACTTACCTGGCGGACTTAAGAAAGTGGATGAGAGAACGACGTCTAGGGGAGGAAACAGAGGGAAAGAACTGCAAGGGATAGAGGGAGGCGGAGAGCCATGATCGCCTACCTCCTGAAAATAACATAAAAAAGAAAAATATAATTTATGGCGTTCAAGGGGAAATGACGTATCCATTCGAAGCTCAAAAATGAACGAATTCCTTGCCTAACAGAAAATAAAAAAAAAAACATAAATATCTCTTTACGTATGTAAATGCGTCATATATCTACTTTGTCAGTTGGCACCTCGGTGTGGTGTAATGGTTAGCAAGCTTGTCTCGCTAGATCAGATACGACTGAAAAGTGAGTTCGATCTTCACTAGCTGTCCCATACTTTCGGCCTTGTGTGTGGGGCTTAAAAGAAGTCTGATCTTTCACATCCCATTTTAAATCATCATGGCGGGGAAAAGTCATTATCAACGGCAAGGTGATACCGTCTATAAAAATGAGATAATTCAATCTATGGTAAGATTAGCGACAGCTAATTGTAGCGTGGAATAGAATGGAAAAATATGATTATTGAACCTACCCATTCACCAAAATATTCGTCCTATGAAGTGAAGGAGACCATTCAAGAAAAACACATGGACATCAAATGTTCATTGGCAAGCAGCCTAGGGAATCAATCTGTTTACAGGCTTCGTGTCTGCAGTTCATATTCGCTTATTATCGCAGTGTATTGTTTTGTAACTTTGTGTTGAAGTTCCGCAAGTGATGTAGTTTCTGTTATTTGATATATTTCTTTGTGATTCTGTACCGCCTGTTAACTTTGTTTTTAAGAGGTTTGGTTTCGTTTCGTTTGTTTTACGGCATATCAATCTCAGTGGGTAATTTAATGCCAACAACATTTTTTTTTTTCCTAGTAATATTTTTGTTTTGTTAAATATACTGTCAATATTTTTTTCATAAGAATGTATAGCTGGTAATATTATATTTTCAAAAACGTATATCTGGAAATATTGTTTTTTCAAAAACGTATTGCTGGTAATATTTTTTTCTTCAAAAATTTATTTCTGGTAATAATTCTTACAAAGTATTTCTGGCATTCAAACCTCTTTTTACACATTTATAATGCTTTTTACCTCAGGTTCGTGGTTAACTATATGTTGTTATTCGTGTCATTATACTAAGTATAATGACACGAATAACAACTTATGTAATTGTAGGAATCAAAATAATTGTCCACTACTAAATAATTGTTTGAATAGTTCTGTAGTTTATCTTAGTATAATCTCTACACTAGAAAACCCAAATATAAAAAAAAAAATTCTACATTGGTAGTACCATGAATCCATTCAAGGAACATTGGCGGGGGCATATGAAATCTTTTAATAACAGTAATTATAAATACATGAATTCATTATCCAAGTATTTTTGGAGTCTAAAAATTAATAAATTAAAACACCTACTGTTAAATGGAAATTAATCAGGAAAACCCGGACATGTAACTCCTTATATGCTCCATGCTAGCTTTGTCTTAACGAAAAATTTAAAATAATTAGATTTAAAACTAAGACCCATCTCTTAAATCAAAGATATGAACCAACTGTTAACAACGTTATAAATTTAACTTATTATAGTGGTTGTAATACTTTAAATGATAATGATATGTCAGTCTAAATTTAATAGGCTATAATTTTCATTACCTGATGGTCCTCCTGTTGATATGGGCATATGTTGGTATACGTATACTGTGCTGTTCACATCTGTATGTGTGTGTGTATGTATGTGAGTGTGTGTTTTTGTACTGCTGGATGTGTGTATATATATATATATATATATATATATATATATATATATATATATATATATATTTATATATATATATATATATATATATATATAAAAGTAAGTAGGTAAAAAAAGAGGAAAAAAGAGGAGGATAAAATATATGTATATAAAATATATATATATATATATATATATATATATATATGTAGAGATGTATTATGTATATATATATATTTCTATTTACGTATATATTTCTATTTACGTGTACTTCTGTATGTAAGGATATGTTTCTGTATGTATGTAGGAATACATGTATATATGTGTATGTATGTATGAGTATATATGTTTTTGTATGTATATGTATGTATATGTATGTATATAGTTGAGTATATATGTGTTGATGTGTATGGGCGTATATGTATACTTGTAATTATAAGTATGTATATATATGTATATATATATATATATATATATATATATATATATATATATATATATATATGTGTGTGTGTGTGTGTGTGTGTGTGTGTGTGTGTTTTATCTGTTTAGACACCTATCATATGTGAGCTTGTTTATGAGTAGTTGTTGGAATGTAAAATTTGGTTTGTATCTACAGGTGCGTGTGTATATGGATGTCTGTATACATGTATATATTGTTGTATTTGTATGTGTATGTATGCGAATATATTAATGGTTAATCAATTTGAACCTTTTGAAAACTTAATTCTAAAATATACATTCAACATCATCAATTGATAAGACACCAGAGGTGTTGAAACAAAATGGCTATTTTTGTAGTGATTTTATAACATATTTATGTTATAATTTTAAATAAATAATTATATTCATTCTACTCTGTATTGAGCACTCTTTTAAGAATAGTAATTGTTGGTTATTGAATTTATTCCGTATAAACAATCATATACTTATATATATATATATATATATATATATATATATATATATATATATATATATATATATATATATATATATGTATAAAGGGATTCAAAATCATACACATCATATACATGCGTTAGAAACATTCATATACATTGTTTTTACAAACTCCTATTCTAGCATACTATTATTTTATAGACGTACAAACACACGTACATACACAGGTACCGCATTTACATAGAATAAATTCATATTGATCGATAATGCAGACGGAGATATACATAGACACAACAGTGATCATAGAGCGGCTTACCAATTTCCTTTCAATATATATATATATATATATATATATATATATATATATATATATATATTGGCGCATGGCCGAGTGGTTAAAACATTCGAATCTCACTACAATTGATTTGTCAGGAGCGAGGAGACGATGGCAGCGTGCGACACCTTTGGAAAACAGTCTGAAAATCATACCACGGCGTGAGCAAGTCTTGTGAATGAAACTGGGTAGACAGAACCATTGATGGCCGTCAATAGCTGTCCTAGCACGAAGTCACAATTCATCGTGACCGATGGTTAGATTGTGCTGGCCTTGTTCACGCTTGATAACACGCTCTCTTCCAGAAAATATAAGTTCTGCTCAGCATAGTTGCAGCATTAACCACAGGTTGACTCTGTGGGTTTTGAACAATCATAATGCGCCTGGGTGATCGTCTGCAATAGGGATTGGCTAGCCACCCTAATAGACAGTATCTTCGAATACGATTGACCAGCTACTATATATATATATATATATATATATATATATATATATATATATATATATATATATATATGACAATAATGGTGGTTATAATTATTAAAGAATTATTTTAAAATGGTTCTACAAAATTCGATTCGTCTAGCGCAAGTAATTAAAATAATACATGACCGTTCAGCCCAAAAATGGCTTAACTTCACCCTTGTAATGAAATTGAGATTTGAACGACTATCAGTATCGCATATGATACTTTAAAACTCAATTTAGAGAAGATGCCAACCAGTAGACCTAGGACATCTTCATAAATGCTCTGATCATCAAAATAGACCATATATTGAGCAATAAATAATCTTAAAAATCATACAGCTGAGGAAAAAACGAAAATGCTTTTGAACCACCCGAATATTCGAATGTAGTTATGTGACCTAAGGGATCTATAAAGAAAACTAAATTTTCCTTTCGCGGCAATCGATTTTCTTACAAATATCAAATCGAAAAATGTCTTTTCTGCGCAACAGGTCGTAAACACCAACAATCATCTCATCATATCCTATCTTCGTGTCGAACGTCAATACCTTTCCGGGGAATTAAACTTGACTCTTGGCTTCCTTGTTAGTTTATGAGCGTTGTAAGAATTGACAAGCCACTTAATACCGTCCAATACCCACAGTACCATCAGATTTTCATCAGTGCCCTTATAAAAAATGTAAGTCAATGTTTATTTTTTATCTTTTACTTTATTCAGTAAGTATTGAAATGTGTTCAGTCAGAGGTAAAAACGGCGAAACAACACTCAAAAACTATTTACAGTAATGGAACAGTACAAAAGTTATTTTACAAGATGATAAACTGTCCCGATTCTCCTGAAATATTGATTTGAATACTTAATATTAAGTTAGATACATCTTGATATTTTAGCCTAAATTTCAGAAACTGTGGTCGATTCATGGTTTGGCTAGCTTTCTGACCATGAAAATTGGGTTTGCTCAAAGGCTTCAAGTGAGGTACGGATTGAGGCATGACAGTATTTAAACATTCAAACATGTCAGTCAGATATTTTCCTCAGATTCCAAGATTGAGTACAAGACTGGATTAATGGTAAACTCTGTTCCGAAGGAGTTGACGATATTTCCTGGTTATTTGACCAATTTTAGTTTAGTTTCACACAGGTGGAAAGTAGTGTAGAACTTAGTGAGTTTCGTTTGTTAGCTAAGGTCCTATGTAAGGATACTTTTTCAATATTATTAACTTCAGATTTAAATAAATTGCGAACTAAAATAATAACACGCCGCTATCTTTGTCCAGTGCAAAGTCAAGTCAGTAGTAACAGTATATAATTTGTATGGGTATTTAGCCAAATAACGTTACACGGACACAGATAAATAAGTTCCTATATAAAGAAAATTTTCAGCAAGACATACTTTAATTTTCACTTTTATGACATATATATATATATATATATATATATATATATATATATATATATATATATATATATATATATATATATATATATATATATATATATATATATATATATATATATATATATATATATGTGTGTGAAAAGTGTATATAAATATAAATAAATATAAGTATGTATAATTATTTATATATTATATGCGCGGTACTTATTAGAAAGCGCTCAATATCAGAGATAGAGCTAACATATGTGTAATAGCCGAAACTGCCCACATATGTTTATATATATGTATGAGTCCCGACGGACGACCAAGTATGTATATGTGTCTGCATACATCGATGTTTGCGTTAGTACGATGAATGACAAAACGACGAAATTTCCCCCACCACTTCCACAATAACACCAATACACGCAATCTACATAAACCCAATTTTTTAAAACATTAATCAGTTTGTCTGACGATCGCTAAAGCGTGAAACCCAGGGTCACAAACTCACATCTATCCAACTATATATATATATATATATATATATATATATATATATATATATATATATGTGTGTGTGTGTGTGTTTGTGTGTGTGTGTGTGTGTATATATATATATATATATATATATATATATATATATATATATATATATATATATATATATAAATAAACATATTGCCGTTACAAGTTAAGAGATAACATCTAATATGCATAACAATTTCTAAAAGCATACATATATCTATATCTACATCCGTGAAGCTGGGGCACATCGACGTGGCGTAATGTTTAACTACACTGTCTCGCTAGAACTGTTATGACTGACTAGTGAGATCAATCCTCACTTGGTTCCTCATTTAGAAAATCAGCATATATATCAGGCTGATAGTGGAATGGCAGTTTTCTTTTTACTCTTTCAAGGTGAATTTTAAAAAAGATAAATACATTCAAAATATAACTATTTTTGTTAGGAAATGTCATCTCTTTGTAGGTTATTCAAAGCTGAAGGAAATATTAGCAGATTGCTTACAGTTTCTGGTGTTCCCAAGTTGTCCTCATGTAAATACAGACCAAATTTGACATTGCTTAACTTCTGTGACCCAACGAGAACTAATGTTTTCTGCGTGACTTGATCATAAGCCTCGATATATGAAGTTGCATTTGAGAATAATAAACAATTTAATATGGAACATTCGTGGAAACGACTTTTTGTTTTGTAATTATCATTCTTGTTTGATATTGGTCAATTTATTGCGAAACTTAGCGTGTTACATGCTTGTGGCCGTAGCAAAAATTAAAGAATTAGAATTCTTAGAGGATGATGACCTTGCTTTTTATTTAGTAGTAACTTAAATAATCAAGAAAGTGGGGAGCACTATACTTTAAATTAATGGACTCCATGCCTGAAAGCATTAAGACTGTCATAAAGGTTCTACGTATTAATTCTAGTTTTTTCGATGCATTCAAAATTTTTTTCTTGGATATTGTGGTTTTCCATAACATTTCTTATGTATGGACTGGAAAAACAAACCATTAATTCAAATCTGTTTAATCCCGTTTGTTTAAGCTACACTTTATGAAGCCATAATTTTCATGTACTACATAAACATATTTTTTTTGTTTTATCTTTTATTTGTTAATTTACTGCTGAATAAAAAAAGTGAACAACCTTTAAGTGTACTTATTCCAAATATCTTTACTATTGTAGACTAAGTTTAGTTTCTTAAATACCTACATATGCGAAGAGCAATTTTTAGCAAGCTTGTCTCACAGACTATTATTATTGATATGTATATCACCCTTTCCAAATAGACCCCCACTTATGGTCTTCTGGCAATGTTAAGCTTAGTAAATACCTCTACCGAAAAAAAAAATTGTTGGCGTCATGATATTCTTCTATCGAACATATACCCTCGGGTAAGAGCTTTTGTTCGAGACCGTCTAATAAGTCAGCAAACCTAACCAAACGATTTCCACAAATGACATCGTAAAGGATTAGATGTGTAATAGATAAATCTTTTTTTTCAAAACGTAAAGGACGAGCGCGTATTGAATATCATATCCATGTTCCTCGTTTTTCCTTTCTTTAACTCAATGTACATTTTAAATCTCATATCTCTTCTTCCACCTCCGATATTTTTCCTTCGTCATCGTTCATCTTTTTGCTTTGCTTGCCATCATCCTTCTTCTTCATTTCATTTTGTTTTAATTTTTTCCTTCATTTCTATGTTGGACTCAATCCTCCTGATTCGGTTTGACTTTTCTTTATTATTGCGCTCTTCATTAACTCTCCAACTTCTCTGTCCTCTCCTCATTTTTATTCTTCTTCCTTAACATGGCCCTCCACTTCTTTTTACGCCTTAGCAAAGTATTTCCTTTCTTCTACAGATTTCACTATCCTACTCGAAGTTTGATCGTCTTTAATAGTCTTTCTTTTTTTATAAGTCACGTTATGTTATTTTTTTCTCTTTTGTTGTCTCCATTCCACTCGAATGTATTCAACTTTTATTCGACTGATTTCACCATTCCCTTGAACTTCTTCTTCTTCTTCTTCTTCTTCTTCTTCACCTCCTCCTCCCCCCGATCTTAGTTTTTCCTTCGTCGTCACCATTTATCTATACGTCTTTTTTCTTACTCGCATTGTTCCCTTTATTCTCCCTTTTTCTTTTTTTAATAGTCTGCATTCTCTATCTTCATATATATATATATATATATATATATATATATATATATATATATATATATATATATATATTTATTTGCATTTTTCCTTTTATTTTATCTCCGCCATTTTACTTCCCTTCCAACCCACATTCAGTATAACGATCTGATCTGCTTTGGAGCGATGTGTTCGCTTTTATTATGGCGAGTCAAAGGGCTGGATTAACTCGTTGCCAATACATAGAAGCACTATAGGTATGAAGTTAATGGAGCGTGTCATATTTTACTGTTCCATCATTTTCCTTCCTCTGCCGAACTCTCCTGCATCCCTGCCCGCACTCTCACCAATTCATCGGTTCTCCCGTCATAAATCTTTTCAGTCACTTTGCCAATCACAACGATATTGCCGCACACAAGAGTCATGTGGCTCCTGCCATGTCATCTTGATTGTCTACGAAAGCGGGTGAAGTGAAGGAAAGAAAGCTGGTCTTACCCAGTCTACTCTAATATGCACCCCGACCATTCTCTACCAAAAGCCGTTCGCCATCCATCAAAAGAGCTAGTAACAATAATAATTCAGCAAAGAAGGCGACGCTGAATAGAGTGGAAATAGAGTTAGTGTTTGGGCCAGTGGGAAGGCCATGGTACTGGCTGACTGACGGTGATGACGTGAAGAACAACAATTATAACGAGGATCCATTGTTGTTCTTATGCACAGAGAATAAGCAGAGAATGAGAAATTAGCGCGAAGGAGCGAGTAAAGTATAACCTGCCAGACTGATAAAATAATCTGATTCCTCTTCGCAAAATCAGCTGATTGCTTTCATGTTGGTCATAGCTGCACTTTTAGGGCAGATTCGGTTACACAGCAGGCTACTTCTTTTTGATTTTTCTTTTTTTCTTAATTTGCTTAAAGTTTTAGCAATACTGACAGTTATATGAAAAATATCTGTGATTTAAAAGGATTAATTAGGTTAAGGGATTAATAATATTCGTTTTGTTTTATTATTAAAAATAAATACACTTATATTATATATCGAAAAATTATAACATACATACATTATATCACTACTACAAAAATAGCCATTTTGTTTCAACAGTTCTGGGGTCTTATCAAGTGATGGTGTTTGCGAAATAAAGAGTTATTTTGGAAAATTCAAAACCAAATCAAACCACATCAGTACGTAAACTATAATGACTCATCAGAATACAAGTATATGAAAATTAAAAAAATCATGTGGGCATATTCTATAAATATACGTGGATACACTTACATTATATTCAATTACATATCCCTCATTATGAACACGAGGCCGAGTGGTTAGAATGTTTGATTTCCGATCTGGGGACACCGTTCTAATTGTCAGTGAAGTTGACTTCTTGATGTTACCAACCTAGGGAAACGATCACAGAGTGTGGCATAAGCCTTTTGCGTAAAATTCCGTAGACATAGTTTTTGAAGAGCCGTCGATGGTTGTACTAGCCTGTGCTAGTCTGAACCTGTCATCGTGATCTTGCTAAACTTTTCCAGACTGTTGATCACTCCAGAAAATGTTCAACTATGCAACTATACTGAGGTTCACTCAGTAAGTTGCAGTGTAAACCACAGGTGGGCTCTGTGGGTGTTGAACAATCATAAATTTCCCTAAGCAACTCGGATTGAATAGCTCCCCGAGAAGAGAGGGGAGCTAGCGGCCAACAAATATTTACAATGATATTAGTTGCTTATCAGATAGCTTTGGATTAGAATTGCGCAAGTTTTGATGCGAACAATACTTTCAAGAGGCATTTGTATTTGGATATTTCTCGTCAAAATCCTTTTCCAGCGATCTAATATCTGTTGGTGCAACTTCAAGCCAATAGGGTAGAGTAGAGCAGAAAACTTGAGTTACAAAGTGCTTCTTGCATTATTCATGCGTTTTCATGGAGAGAACATCATTTTTCTTATTGATGAACATTTTAACTAAACTTTTATGTGTAATTTGCAATTGCTAAACGTATAAATATATATTTAATACTTGGATACGTTTTAAGAAGTCGTAATGAAGACTACGTCAGCGCTCCTACCATGTACACAATATTATTTTTCTTCAATAGACCTTAGGTTGTAGTCAATTTTATTATTGTCAATCCGCGGCCGTTTACGTAAAACATTGTCATAAAATGTATTTGTAATGGACGGTTAGTCAAGATGATAAATTCGTCTTTAATATTGGCTTTCACAAACGGAAATTAATATAACTCACTTTAGATGAAATATAGGTCACTAAATTATTACCTTATATTAGAAGACATTTGCATTTGTGGGATTTAGTATAACAGTCAAAAGGTCGATTTTTCAGGAAGGGGACTTCCTGATGCTATCGGAATCAAAGTCGAACACAGCGTGCGCCACCTATGGAAAGTGCCTGAAAAATGAGTAAAATGGATAGACGGAACTCTATCAGAAAGCCCCAAGTCATCTTGGCCGAGGGCTTAAGCGTGCTGGCCTGGTTCAAATTGTTGATCACACAAGATAACTCACTCTCTCCTAGAAACTGTAACTAAGGTCTGCTCAGCATAGATGCAGTGTAAACCACAGGTGGACTCTGTGGGTGTTGACCAAACACAAATGTGCCTGAACGAGCGTATGCAATAGGGATTAGCTAGCCGCCTTAGTAAGATATAAAACCCGGTGTTCTTAATTGGTATTTTTATTTTTAAAAAACATTGCTCAGTGTAAATTTACAGAGCATAACTATCATAAATTAATTAATTTAAAATATGTTTTTTTCGCTACACAGGTATTACCATGTTTCAGAAACCGAAGCTAAAAACTTCAAATTTAATTATATAATTAAATTTAAAGCATTAGTACTGTTTCATCTTCAAGCGAATTTTGGAATAACTTATTTTTAAATTTACTGAGATTTAAATGCACATAAAATTCATAATTTTTTGTTTCCAAGGATACAGAGAAATCATTTACACAGGGGCGGTAGCGTGTTCATTTTTATTAACTATTATTGTATCAATTATGAAATAGAACTAATGCTTTTAATTTAATTATATAATTAAATTTGAAGTTTTTAACTTCGGTTTTTGAAACATGGTAATTTTTGTGTAGCGAAGAAACCATATTTTAAATCAGTTTATATATATATATATATATATATATATATATATATATATATATATATATATATATATATATGTTGTAACAATTTAATTCGCAGAATGCCTGCATGAAACTAAATTTGATTACCTTCAAATTACTTCCCTTGAAACGAGCTTTCCATTTCTGGATAGAATCTTGAGACATCTTTTCATGAATCTTACTTTTATATGCCGTGAACCTTCGCGACGTGGACAAATATATCACACGAGTACCACTTATTCCTTATGACTCCCAGTAACTCTTGTCCCGTACATATCCCTCTTGCCCAATATTCCGCTATCCATATAAGATCTTCAGATCTGTTGATTCTACCCGTGTCTCTTTTGCCTTCCATATGGTCTGTGATTGTCACATTTCCTAACAGCTCTTTTCTCATTATGCATCCAAGAAATTTAAATTGTTCTGTTCCGACTCTTAGTAGAAGCCTTCTTCTTGGCTTGTTTAGCTACAGACTTCTTCCTTGCTTACTTGCTCCATCCATAGTAGCATCGGCTTAACATTTATCTGCAAAATCTAATTTCGGTTGCCTGCAATTTGTCGTCCGTAAGGAGATTTTACAGCATTCACTGCCATACAAGATGATTGATATTACATAATATTTCAGCATTGATTTCTTTGGTTCTAAATAAATTTCCTTTTATTTTAATTTTCTGTCTAGCTTTAGTAAGGCATCTTTTAGTGTTCCAATACATGTTGAGATTTTCTTGTCGCATTTCCATTCACGATTTAAAAACTATACATACATTACAACATACTTATTTGATGCAGATATCTTCAATTCTTGGTTCGCATCGCGGGCTTTTTTTTATTTTGCTTATTTCTTACAATTATCTTCTTGCTTTCCTTCCTTACTTTGCCTAGCAGATCTTTTAGATTTCTTTCTGCGCCTGACATCAACACAGTATCGTGTACATGTATATTTTTTGCTAATACTGCGCGAGTAAAATCTGGTAGAGTCTTCAGCTTCTAGGGATAGTCACGCTGTTGATGTTGATTAAATCTTCTGAGAAAAAATATTTTTGGAATATCTCGTGCCTGAAACATTGTTTTTGGAACAAACATAAATTGTTTTTCTTTGCAGGATCAGAGAGAAACTTTGTTCTCTTTGTAGGACATACAAATATATTGTACTTAAGAATTATCTCTAGTTGTCATTGTTTTTTGTTTTCATATTAAACAGGTGGGTAATTATTTGTGCCGACGTTAAGATATTACCACGCCCACTCACCATATATTTATTAGCCTAACAGCATGAATAACATCCTCATATTTAAAATTTATTCATCTAACTAATCCGTCTGTTTTAAAGCAAGTGTAACCGATAATTAACATTTTAGTACATCGTTTCAATTACCGTATTTGACGGCATATAAAACGCAGGGGCTTATAAGATGCACTTCAATTTCAGCAGAGCAAATAAAAAAAACATTTTATTAGGAAAATTAGAAAATTATTAGTAAAGGGTACAGCCTATGCTATATTCATGAGGTATTATTTTGGTTAAAAAAAGCTATGATTACAATTAAACGAAAAATAATAGGAAAAAAGAACTTTATTAAATCCTTTATATGATGTATACAATCTACATCTTGTAAACTTCTTATTGTAATAATTAGGATATGAAAATTTTGATTGTATTTATACCAATGAAACCGGAAGTTATCGCAAGAAAAATATTAATGGAACAAATATATTTTACAAACATATAATATGAATTTATTGCATATAATTTTAGCGAAAAAATACTAATATTAAACATGATGAAATTAATATTATAAATATTACCAATGATAACATTTTTAATCTGCATAATATCCTTTTAAATAATGACAATATATATATAAAAGTTACTCTAAATTCTAAGATAATAGGAGTTGCCAGGTAACTAATTTCGGCCGACAATCGCGAATTTTAAACCTACATATGGCATATAAGATGCAGGGGAATTTTAAAAGATATTTTTAATAAAAATAAAAAGCCCTATAGTTGAGAGTAACGTTCGAAAAATGCTTTTCAGACATCAGATCAGTGATTCTTTTCAAACTTGTATCCACGTAGTACGTATTCTTTTGAAATTAGCATTAAATCTTTTTAAACATTTACGTTGTTGACAGCAGTGGAAAATATAGAACTGTTGACAGCAAGGAAAGATATTTCGTTTGCTAATCAATTTTTATACTGTGTTCAAAGTACATATAAATATTGCACGTAAAATGTTCCTGGAATAGATTAAATACATATCGAGAAATTTCAAAAATGGTGGTCAATGAAAAAGTAATTGTACATGTAATGTTCTTATTAAAAGACATTCAGGTTTTTTTTTTTAACTTCATAGGCAGACAGAGTTTTACTTACAGAAAATAAATTTGTAAATGTTACCTTCAACGGTCTCTGATTGATACCAACTCACTATTTATAAAACTAATAAAATGATTATTGAGAACTGCTAATTATTACAAAGCATAATTATTATAATTAGTTATTATAATTAGTTATTATTAATGCATCGTCATTGATGCAAAAAGTTTGGGAAAAGGGAAGAATGCTGGAAATTGAAAGATTTTCCTTATGTTGGTATTAAGAAAGGAGGAAAAAGATGCGTACTTAGCATTTAATAGATCAGATATTACGAGCTTGCACCCATATCACATTAAAAGTTCCTGTTCGATCACCAACGTTAAGCAACGTCTTGCCTGGTCAGTACGTTCATGGGTGACCTACTGGAAATACCTGGTGTTATAAGTTTGGATGTGCGTGTGATAAAATGGATAAATATTCAGAATTAGAGATCGGAGAAAGGAGGTCGAATTCATGTGATGTTCACTTGGGAAATGTATAAATTCACCTCTTCCTCCCAGCTATGTGTTAAATATTAGGACTTGTATCAGTAAATCTTTATTATCGCCAAATTATTCTTCTTTTATTCAACTTCTATATCGGGGATAACCTTAAGAGCTGATGCTTCTACCAGGATTTATTACATCAGGGAACAGTCGTAGTAATATAATGTAGGCAGATAATACTGTGTTGATGGCGGATAGAGAAAAATACAGGATTCCCAAGTAAGTGTAGTAAGGACAGCATGAAGAAAGGACTAACCGTCAGCTATAAGAAGTCGATAAGAGAAAAATCCCAAGATGAGAACTGAGATTTGGAAATGTTGTCATCAAATTTAAAATGGCCGGGAAGTGTTTTGACAGACGATGTGCTATGAGCATGTGGTGTAATGAATGTACGTCGCTTTACTGGATGACCATGAATGGAAAGACATGATTGTCCAAGCGTGACACATCCGCTTCAACCAACTCGCCTGTGGCCAGTGTGGTAGAGTAACTATACCTTCCTTCCTCATGATCTGATGAATGTTTACATGCAATAAAAGACCTTCACAGAAATGAAACGAGGCTTCACGTTTTACCCTTCGCATTGATAAGATTTTGTCGAATGATATTTAATTAATTAATCATTTATCTGAAACTCATGATGATATTCAATCAGAAAGGGTTTTATTAAAACATATCTTCCTTATCTGTAATTTAAAATTGCACCAGTGTATATGTCTACGTTTTGGTTTATATTCTCTAAGTTTATGTTAGATTAGCGGTATTTTTCATTTCAATATACTCATTTGAAGAAATGAAAAAGTAACGTGCGATTTGTTATGAAAACCCCGTACATTGTTTCGGGCGTTGAGTGTGTGTGCGTGTTTTTTTTTAAAATTCAATAATCTAAATTTAAAGTTAGTTTTGATATATGTTTAACTTCTTGTGGTATAGCAATCAATGTGCATCGAACAGACTGACTACCATTCTCTAACAATTTGCAAAACGATTTTACCAAATAGCTATTTACGACGCCATTTTTCATCAATTTTCTTACCTTGAAATTATAAATTGTGAGGAAAATAATTACAAAAAACAATACACATTTTGGTAATCCGTCCACGAACTTGCACTTTCCAGTAAAATATTTGCCCTCATTTATTTCAGTGAACCGTCCAGCCGAGCTCGATTAATGCTTCTATTGCACATGCGCAGCGCTTATGAAGTTGGTTAATTTCAACGGACTGAATCTTTGATCTTTTGCATTTTCAGAGAGCGACGTTCTCTCAGAGATTTTATTCCACGCCACTGAACTAAGTAACTCCAACGACGTCAACAGCCGAGAAAGATTACCTCATAAACAAATAAATAAATGACTTCTTTTACATCACTGCGCAGTAGCAGAAGATAAAAAAAATAACAGAAATAATACTTCCAACTTTATTTCTCTTTTCACTTAAAACAATCTGTTGGTTGTCCAATAAACCTACAGGTGTCTAATTCTCGGTGTTGTTTATATCGTTTCAGTTTCTTGAATGCATGAGCCATCGTTTTAGTATTGACGTAAAATAGCGCGGTACTGTTACCTTGTTAGTCAGAAAATGCTAACGGGTTCCGTTTAGTTTGGTTTGTTGTTTTACGGTCTATCAACCCCAATGGGTTATTTAATACCGACAAGATTTTTATTGCTGGTAATATTTTTTTCAAAAATGTATTGATGAAAATTTACTTTTTTCCTTCAAAAACGTATTGCTGTTATTATATTTTTTTTCTTCTAAAATATACTGGTAGTAATATTTTTTCTTCAAAAATGTATTGCTGGTAATATTTTTTCTTCAAAAATGTATTGCTGCTAATATTTTTTCTTCAAAAATGTATTGCTGGTAATATTTTTTCTTCAAAAATGTATTGCTGCTAATATTTTTTCTTCAAAAATTATTGCTGGAAATATCTTTCTTCAAAAATGTATTACTGGTAATATTTTTCTTCAAAAATGTATTGCTGGTAATTTTTTTCTTAAATAAATTATAGCTGGAAATATTTTTCTTCAAATATGTATTGCTGGTAATATTTTTTTCAAGAATGTATTGCTGGTAATATTTTTTTTTTTCAAAAATATATTGATGGTTCTAATTTTTTACAAAAATGTATTGCTGGTATTTAAAACTATATTTACAATTTGGTAATGCTTTGACACCAGTTTGGGGGTTAGCTATTTGCTCATAGATGGGACCCTAACAGGTGCTACCACTCCGGGTCAGAATGGACCAGTAATAACAGCAATTAAGAGGCCTTGCCGTTGGACGTAGTTTATCGTTTTACCAAAGACGCGGGTGTAGTTTATCGTCTTACCCAGGACGATTAGCAGGTTCTAACACATGAACATCTCTTGGTTTATTCAAAGCCAAAACATGTGTTTTCCTATAAGAGAATCTGTAGAAAAACATAGGTTGAGATTATCCTTGTATCCTTGTAAATATGTAAACATTGGTGGAATTTATAATGAAAACTATTTGGCTTGTACTATAGATGCACTTGGGAAATTTAATACTTCCAGGATGTATCGAAAAAACGCCGAAATGAGAGAAACAGCAAGCAACATATTTTATGTATTTACGTGAAAAGACAAATGACAAGGAACGTTGTTAAAATCGAAAGTTTGCTTACATAGGGTTACAAGGGGTTGGAAGTCGTGGACTGCCATGATTATCACCGACATGAAGAGAAACAACATATAAATGAATATAATGATGATAGGTAAATATTTTCTAGTTTTTTATACTTTGTGTGTACAAGTAAAGATTGATTAACTATATCCTGAACTACAAGCCTCATTCGTGTATATAGCCCCGTATCTGAAGGGTGCCAAGTTAGTTTATTATTGATATCGAAAGGAAAAGCTATAGCTGGGATAACACACACATACACACATATATATATATGTATATATATATTTTAATTTCAATAAAGGTGCAATTAATTTACAAATTCATGAATTATTCATACAAAAAACAAATACAAAGGTTAATTATTTAATTGGCGAGAAATCCATCGTCACAAACAATTCAAATAATATACAAAGTTCTTTATTAAAATCAGAGGTAGGCATAGCAAATGGCTAAGATAAACAAAAACAAATCAGCAATAACAGATAGGATTGTAATTGAGATGCACTCGGCCTTTGACAATTTCAGGATTGATGAAATTACCGAAATAATAAAATATAAGACAGCGGTGAAATATACGAAGGTCTTTATAGATGTACCATCATGACAATGCTAAAGGCAAATGCTATATGAATGCGAAATCCATCTGGCATTCTGCTTGATGTTCCACACAAATAAACCCTTTACTATTCTAATGAACAGAGTTCGGAGTACAATTAAAAAGGAAATAGCTAAAAAAAACAGTTTATCTTTGTTCATGAATAATGCTACCAGGTTGAGCAATACAGAAAGGGACATTTTCTTTATACGGAAAATATATTAGTATAAGCCTTAAAGTTATTTGGAATAAATCGTTTGCACGGAGATAGGGACAAAGTTCAGTGAGTAAAGGAAAATAGAAAGATGAGTTAGACAAGAATATTTTCTAACCGTATAATATTAACCCGTTAGAGTGATAGGAACCAAATAGAACTATAAAAAAATAATATAATTTATTATCTGTAGACATGTGCTTACCAAAATACGACACATGTTTGATAGGGTATTGATGGCAGATTCAGAAGAAAAACTAAAGTCAATCTTAGAAACGTTAGTAAAGGAAATGGAGAAGAATGAGTAACTATTAACTTTAAGAAAACTGCCAGTGAAAGTGATGACCCAATAATTACGTATCTGGCATATATGTGCAGAAATTTGATTATGTGTATATTTTAGAAACAAAATACAGAAAGTGAAACGCTGGTATCCGGATACCCAGAGGTTTAGAAATTATTAAGAGTAATGAAAATGTGGTTGCAAATTCTGCGTAATATGTAATCTAAATAGCGGTGAATGTTTAAAAATCAGTTCAAGGACGAAGAAGAGATTTGAAGTAACAGTAATACTGTTATCCTAAAGGATTCACATCGTATTATGGATTGGACGTTCAAGCCAGGAGTAAGTTTTAAAGAAAATAAGAAATAAAATGAAACTTACACTTAGAATCAGAAAAAAAAGACAGTTGGAATTTCTAGAAGACGTAATGAGAAAAGAGTACGTAGAGATTTTAAAACTTACAAGGGATACTGAAGGCAAGGACCCAACAAAGTGCAACCGAACAATTAATTTGTGTGAATGTCTGGCGAAAGAAGGAAAATGAATTATCAATCAGTTATGCGCCATGCTTAGGTGATCATGCATCTTTTGATACATGACTGACGAGGCAGATTTTTTTCCAGCAATGTGGTAGACCAGTTGCCATCCAAGGCTATAGAATTCGGTCTGTTCTGCTATTTATCTATAGCTGGGGGGAGAAGAAGAGGGTTCATACCTTGGAATTCGAACTCGGCTCTCCAATTCCTCAATCCGATCCACTATCCATTACTCCAACGCGCCTCTGTAATGAATTATATGAAGTGTTAAAAGATGTATACACCAAAAAAGGATGTAGTGGAGAACCATCATCACCAAAATCTTGAAAAGATAAATCTGATTAATAGTTGATGATGGCTTTCACTGAACATCAAAGGTCAGCGATACAACACTTACATTACCATCCTGTATAAATGCTTTGAATTCTTGCTCAATTCTTACAGTTATTGCCTTATTTTTGAGAATGTTGTTATCGGTGTCGTGGCCATGCAGGACGTTGGTGATCATGGCTCACCACAACCTCCTTAGCAGTTTTTTCTCTCTTTGCTAAGAGACCTGCCCCGCGTTCCGCCATCCAGTCACATGCCCTTCCATATCTCTCTTGCCCTCAATATGCCCTGTATGTGTTAAGTTTTCCAAGTTTCCTTCCTTATTGTGTCTAAGAAATATCACCTGTCTCTTTCTAAATTGTTTTTTGTTAGCATTTTCTTTAAGACATCATCGATGCTTACGCTGTACGTCCATGGAATAATCAGTATCCTTCTGTAGAAGCACATTTCTATCGGTCCGACTTTCCACTTTATCTGTCGCGAGATTTTCCAGCATACACTGCCATGAAAGTGGATTGAAATCCTAGACCAAGGCCAACCTGGTAACACGCTTAAATTCGTGCAGTTTGGAAACCAGCGAAAATAGCTCGTTACCGTGAACGTTCTTGTAGAAAAGACAGAGGGATGCGACGGCACGTCTGTGAGAAGGTCACTGTAGACGAGATGCCAGATGAAGACCAAACAAATTGCATATTCTTCTCTGGATTTTGTCAAGAACCTTGAGACAAACAGTGGGGGCTCCAGATCATATATGGCAGCAGTATTCCATGCAAGCTTCATATATATTGTTTTATGAAGATTGTGTAGCACCATTTCTTCCATGAAAATTGCTTGTTATGCATGCTATTTCACATGTGTGTTTTTTTCTGCGTAGAAGCTAAAATCGTTTGAGTCGAAAGGAAATGTTCCCATCATGGCAAACTAAATCAGTGTTTATAAGAGTTCTCTTGAGCAAATGCAGATTTGCGTATGTTTCTGTCTGAGGGAAAATGTAATAAAGTGCTCAGCATGATTAATTTGTTAGTGTGTAGGATTTTAATGCAGTTTACACGCATGCGCATCTGTGCACTTGGCTGTCTGCGCTTTCGACATTTGGAAGGTATGTTATGAAGCATTTTTTCTCCTTCTTTTTTTTTTTTTTTTTGGTCTCGAATTTTCCTTTTAGCAGGAAATACGTTTCACTCAAAATGAAAATGCAGACTTGCGTAAAAACGATCGCGTTCTGTTCTCTTCCCGAGGTCAGATTTAAGTCTAATGGATAACAAATACAGTTCTCCAAAGATGGCGGTTAAAAAAAATTCCCCTCCTCGAATGCAAACAAAATGGACACTCATCCAAATTCCCAGGCTTCGAAATGAATTTCACTTATTTTAAGTATCGAAACACATGAACCAAAAGTTTATCAACTCTTCTTGTCTCATAATGTTTTATAAATCTCATCTTTATCAAATGTTCGATCAAATTTCTTGGCCCTATACTTTTCTCGCCATTATTTCTTGATAGTTTTTTTAAGTTTATTTGTTGCTTCTTTACACCTTGAATTAAAACTAATTGCCGTATATTTCCGCGTATAAGGCAACCTTTACATAAACAAGGCAAAAAATTATAGCAAATGTTCATGAATTTATCTTTTATCTGCAGTATAATATAACTGCTTATTGATTATATAACGATGATGTTACTGGAAATATTGTTAATTAATGTATACTTAGAAATACAAAATAATCTAAATAACAAAACATTCTATATTGTGTTTTTCCTATAAACGTTCCCTTAAGCTGAAACGTAAAAATAAGAGAGGAAAAAAGATGTAACAGTCTTAATTTGTTGCATTGTCTATATTCTTATAATCATTGTTTAGTTTGTTTAATCTCATCTTTGTTAGTATTTTCGACATTTCAGTATTAGTAGATGTAATTAAATAACTGTCTAATGTTACATCTTATGTTGCTATAATTTTACACATAGTAAAATTGGTAATAATCTGTAATAAAAAAATTAAACTTAATGTTAGATTAAATTGTGTTCATTTTAATTATATTTTTAGTTAATCTTTCATCTTATTTTCGTTGCTACTTTACTCAGTAGTAGTAGATGTAATAGTTTTTATCTGAAGAATTGTCTATAACGGTTTTTGTTTAGATTCTTGTCTCGATACTTGTCTAGATTTACTTTTATTTAATCTATGTTGCTTTTTAAACGTTGTTATAGTAAATATAATATTACGATTAAAAATCTATTTATTTTTAATTATTTTACAAGTAGTTAGAGTAGATGTTATTATACATTTAACTTGAATAATTGCCTTTATTAATGTTATAGTATTTTTGATTTCATTCGATTTTGTTGCTTTTGCTTATTACTACAAGTATTTAATACTCTTCGGTTGAAGAATATCATTTAAGTTTTGATTAGTTTTTCTTTTATCCTTATTCTTTTTGTACATCGTGTAATTTTAACAATAGACAACAAAGTCTAAAACGTTATGCGTTTCAGAGAAGAAACATTATCAGTAGTAATATTTTAATATTTCCCCCTCTTATTTTTGTTGCTTTTTTTCTCCTGTGGTGGTTGGTAGATGCAGTAGTCTAAATGTTTCTAATTTTCTTAAATAAATTGTGTTATTAGTGAGTTTGTGTAGTCTATTTCTGCTTATATTGATTGATTGTTAACACCTAAAAGTACAAATTCTGTGAAGCGATCGATGTTAGTTTCATCACAATAGTGATTGCCTTAGATAACCCAAAGGCTTTTGACTAGATGTAACCGAGGGGCGTGCAACACAAACTCTCCAACTATGGCATCTCTAGTAGAGTCTACACAATTAGCAAAGTCTTTTTTTCTCTCAGGTAAGTTCATAAAGGTCATTGTGAATAACGAGATTTCTTAATACCGTGAGATCAATGCTGGCTTCCCCAAGACACTCTCGTCGGTTCTACCCTCTTTCTGCATTTTATTAATGACTAGCAGCATGACCCGGCATTGCCCGTGCTTGATTCAAAAATCGTACGACTCATACAGCAATCGCTATCACTTGACTTAAAATTTGCCCTTCCTTGCCTTTAAAGGAGTCCCCTTTGCCGTGCTGATGTTGCTACATGCCTTACTTCTTGCCTATCTCACACTGCGAGTTTTTTCTAAGCTCTATAAAAGGACTCGTAACTGGAAAAAACGAATGAAAAAAGAATGTTAACAATAAATACTTTTTCACACCCAGCCCAGTTCTGCGGAATCAGAATCAACGTTGAGTTTAAGCAAGCGAATGAACCAATTGGAGTAAAGTGCCATGCAGATTTAAATTTTCCCACTTGTGACGAATGCATCTATCGATTTTTTTGTATGCTAGCATGCTAGTTAACATTCGTGTCAGTCAGCTGTTGGCTCTCACGCTGGCCAATAGAATCTTTCTGCCTATTCGTGGCAGCCAGCTATTGGTTCTCACTCTGGCCAGTACAAAATGGCCGCAAACTACATGATAACTGCCGTAGAAGCATGAAAAATCGATTATTTCCACTATCGATGGGAATTGGGAAATGCAAAGTCGGTCTTGGCCTTCCTGCTAACTTGGAGCATGTGCATATAAATTTTGGTGCAAATCCGTCGAAAATTGTGGCCGTGCATTCACTACACACACGCACATGCCTTTTATAGATAATCTGCCTAGTAGCTTCTCAAGAAATTATTAAAAAGCTAAGCATAATACACTACAGTTCATGAAAACAGCCAAAAATCGTGATATTCGGAAACTTGAAGCTGATTTATCCTCCATGGTGGAAAACTGTGACTTTCAATACCTCCAAATCCAAACTAGTATATTTTCATCATCACCGATCAGAAACTGAATTGCCTCCAGCTATTATGAATGTTTGTTCCCTCAGCGAATGCTCATGCCTTCAACGTCTATTGGGTCTCAAATTCAATACAGACTTCAAGTGGAAGTCACATTTACGAATCATTGCTGAAAATCTCAGAAATATGATCAACTTATTCTATCATTGCAGCCACTATTTTTCAGATTAGAGCAAAATCCCAGTGTTACTGCTATGTCTGGGCTGGATTTTCTGAATATTCACTTTCCAGCTTTGAGAGAGTTCCCAAACTTTTCGGCTTTCTTATGAGGAAAGATATTTTTGCTATGCAAACTTTTTCCCATAAACGCAACATCCTGTGACTATTACTCTTCTCGCAAATATCTGTGGCAGTATGAGTCAGTTATCCTCCTTATTATCAGGAATATCGCTGGCCACTCGTATTCGAGGATAGCCGTCTGCTAGTGTGGCTAACCAATCCCTATTGCAGACGCTTGCAATTGTGCTTTATACAGCAACAATGCTGAGCAGACATTGGTTACATTGGGAAAAAGCGTGTTATCTAGTGTGATCAACAGTTTGAACAAGGGCAGCACGTTCAAACCCTCGGCCACCGTGATATGTGAAAGTTATCAACGGCTCTGAAGGGTTCCGTCTACCAAATTTCACTCACATGGCTATATGTGGTATTCAGGAAGTTTCCAAATGTGCCGCTCGGTGGGTTCGACCCTACTCCTCCCAGTCCGATAACATCAGGAAGTCTGATACACTAATCCATTCATGATAAGTAGATCTGGGTAATTCTTTAGGGGGAAGAAGATAATTCTATTGCAGTGAATTGTCTAGCTAATATTAAATACTAATATCACGACTTATTCTGTCGAGTTAAGTCTTGCCAAACCACACACACAACAATTTTCATGACAAATGTTCATTTGAACTCAATTCTTTAGACAAACGATTCCAGACTTTTACACCTAAGACTCGTTATAATGTTTTGCTTGGCTGAATCTGCTTCGTTCGTTCCTTCCTTTTATTCTTTCTTTCTACCTTCCTTCCTTTCTTCCTTCCTTACTTACTTACTTTCTTTCTTTCTTTGTCTCATTCTTCCTTTCGTTCTTTTTCCTTCCTTCCTTCCTTCCTTTCTTTCTTCATCATTCTTTCCTTCTTTCCTTCCTTGTTCCCTTTCTTCCTTTTTTCCTTCCTTTCTTTCTTTCTTTCTTTCTTTCTTTCTTTGTCTCTTTCTTCCTTTCTTATTTTGTCTCATTGTTCATTTCTTTCTTTTTTCTTCTTTCTTTTTCCTTTCTTTCTTTCGTTCTTTCTTTCTTTCTTACGTCCTTCTTTCCTTCCTTCGTTCCTTGTTTACTTTCTTCCTTTTTCCTTCCTTCCTTCCTTCCTTCCACTTTTAAGGAGGAAGTTCCATTCAGACAAAATATTCCCAAGAACAGTTATTTCTCGCGTAGATGTCCCTCTGAAGACTTAATTATTAGCATCTTCAATTCAAGGTTTAATCGTTATCTATCTTCCATGTCTTTAAAAGATTCACTTCTAAATTCCTACTTACATTTATATCAAGAATTTCCTATCTTGATTGGCTTTTGATCTTTTATGAACTTTAAAGAAATAGCAGTATTAGATAAAATAGTGGGATTTTAAATTATTTGCAGCTCGTCATTGTAAACGTATCAGTGCAAATTCATACGAAGTGATTCGATGGAGCATTGTCATTATATACTCTGATTAGGTTTCTTTCTTACATCTTAATTTTGCTGCTTTTCGTGGCGTGGCCCGTGGCAAATTTATTTTCCTTCAGTCTTTGTCTTCAAGTAAAAATGACAGCCTTGCGAATGTCCTCCTCGAAGACTTTTGTCTTGTATCCTAACAATTTCAGCCGTAATAGTTTCCGTGATTAAGTAGAAGGATCTGTAGTGATTCGATCAATGATTCCCTCCAGCTTCTCGTATCACCTTTGTTTAACTAACTCGTCAGTCATATTTTCATATTTGCGTCCCATTTCATGCACGTTGTTTCAGTGTCCAAAGAGCTGATGGCGACGTTAATGAAATGTCAGTCTCTTTAGTTTGGAAATGCGAGTTCATATTACATCGAAAGTTATATATCAGGTTAGACCAAAAGTTCGTAGCGTTTTTTAACATTTGTTTTTTGAACGCGTTTTTTTCTCTGTTTAGACGTCAGTGAAATTTATTATACCTGAAAATTATTGTTATATATATATATATATATATATATATATATATATATATATATATATATAGACCATTTCAAGCCGATCGCGTAGCCATGTTCCTTAGTAGATAGAAACTGTTACTGCGTTTGCTTCCTTTTTCATGGAAGTATTGAGCCGGAAGTAATCTTGGATTATAAATAGCCAAGAGGTGTTGCAGTGTGTGATTTAAAAAAAATGTAGAAAATTGTAGCTTATGGATGGTAAGCAAGTCTATGTCCAATTTGGATTGGCTGTCTCACCGGGTAGAGTGGGTATAATGTTGTAAGACCTGAAACCCCTAATAAACCTCGGCTAGAAACTTCACTGATTATGTATGCCAAAGCACGCAACAGATTTATTTTACGAATATATATATATATATATATATATATATATATATATATATATATATAAAAAATATAAATTTAAGGTGTGCTATATTTATGGGATAAAGTGCACAATATCAGAGATAGAGCGTATGTAAATATAAATATAAAAATGAACATTGAAGTCAACACTCAGACGCGACAGGCTGTTTAATGCTGGACGCAATCGTCAGGCCGTGAATGCAGGATGTTTCCTCGGCTATTTATATGCATGGGTCAGTGGTGCATTTTGGGTAATCTATTCTGGTGGTTATATTTGCGGAAGTGGCTTCTTTGTTTATTTATTTGTTTGGGTTAAATTAGTTTACTTGTTTTTCATTTTCATTTTGTATTATTTATTCTTTTCGTTTTTTCATGTTTTATTAACGTAGTGAAAAATTGGATAGGCATTTGCTTAGGTAGCTTATTTAATAGATTGTTTTGGTCTGGGAAGATAATTAAAGCTATTTATTCGTCCAATGTTTAGATTGCTTGCCGTAGTCTATTCTGTTATTTTGGCGGGTGGAGAGGTTTTAATTTATTTGGATTAATTATATTTATTGTTTTTGCTTATTTATGCTTATTTTTATTAGTTCTATCGGTTATTTTAGCAGGGGCAATTTGTTAATTTAATCATTTATTTGGATTAACTTTTATTATTTTTTTATTATTTGCTTATTATTTATTTTGTATATTTTTATTTATTCTATTTGGTTATCGATTTTTCAGTAACGTAGTGATGGTTTTTTATCGATATATAGACGTTATAGCTATTTTTACGTCCAATTTTTGGATTGGTTGTTTTAGTCTATTCTGACGGTTATTTTGGTGGGATTGGTTTGTTAATTTGTTTAATATTATTTATTTTATTTACTTATTTGGTTGATTGTATTTACTTGTTTTTTATGCAATTTGTTTTTATTTTTATTTATTCTATTTCGTCTATTCTAACGGGAGTGGTTTGTTAATTTATTTATTATTAGTTTGGGTTAATTTATTTTACTTGTTTTTTATATTTTATTGTTTATTTGTATTTATCCATTTCAGTTTTTGATTTTTAAGTAACGTAGTAAAAATGTGCTTGTTAAAACAAACAAATAAATAAATAAATAAACAAACAATTCCCTCCCGCAAGGATAACCACCAGACTAGATTACCCATCATGCACCACTGACTCATATATATAAATAGCGAAGGATAAATCCAGCCTCCGCGGCCTGACGATTGTGTCCAGTATGAAATAGCCTGTCGCCTCTCAAAGTTGACTCCAGTGTTGCCTTTCATATATATATATATATATATATATATATATATATATATATATTATCATTTTATTTTCTGGGAAGGAAATATTCTGTAAAGCAGCACAAAATATATATGCTGTTTATGCAGATGTTGCTATAACATTTTATTACATTATTTATCTAGTCATTCGCTAGGTTCAGAAGAAGATATTTTAATCTGGAATTTCGAGAAAATTCCGTCGGGCCTGCAGTCATTGTTGGTGACAACATTTCAGCCGTGATTAAAAATGATCGTAGTCACGCGGCACGGTACATCACATAGACAGTCATCAAACTTATGTGATCACTGCAATGCATTTACAAACGAGTGGGAAAATAATGGACCCCATTACCATATGCGAGGCCCCTCTCAAGCGCAAGAAAAGCAAACAATTGTTCCCGATCTGCCGTCTCGGCCTCAGTCACTTTTTTTTCACCGTAATAATGCCTCCCTTTATCTTTTCTATAAATACTTTCATGGTAATTATTCGCATTATCTCTTCGCTATGGTGCCTAAACTCTTTGTTTTTAAGCGCTGTGCTAGATTTGTGACGAGGTCTCGCCAATTTACAATTAAATATGCTAGATGTGACCGTAAATTATATGCTATCAGTTACTTTTCTCGCACTTCTCGCTCGTGGAACTCATTTTCAGGCTTCAACTTTCCATCCAACTTTAATCAGCAAAAATTTAGATGCACTGTCGATCACTATACTCCTGATTAGTTTTCTTTTGTTCCGTCGTTTTAGAAATGTTCTTATTTCTAACTCTTCCATAACAAATAACCCCATGTGTGTCAGTGGCTTTACTGCCTTACTGATTTAAAAGTAAATGAAAAGAGAAAAAAAAAACGTTCAAAGAAAAAAGTAAAACTAAATCGTTGAATTCATACAAAAACCTTTCCAAGTTGGACAGATTAAATGCAACAATTGAGGAAAAGGATCCAGAATTGACCGATCGGTACGGCGACGTATTATATCAGGACAACGTCTGATGTCAGATCCCTTTTCAAACCTGGAAAGAAATTAGTATAACTTAACTGAGATAGTCTGGTTCCCATGACGTCCCCATCTGGCATTATTCTGACAGTTTCCCACTAATTTCCATACCTACAAAATTTATTTTGTTTAAAGAAATTCTATTCACCGGAAGACTGTAAAAGAAAATATATATACAGCAGTTCATCAGCCAGAAGTTTGCCATGTTCTGATTGCGTTGCATCATTCATGTGCATCAATGATAGTATAATATTGTATAATCAAATCGTAGATATATGTTTGAATTAATGTACATATACTTAAATATTTCATGGATCCAAGTTTACTAGAGGAAATTGTTCTAAGGTGTAATGGCTTAATGAACTAAAGCATTGATTGGTAAATTTGATGGGATAGCGGTTGTGAAATCAATCCCTGGGTTGGGCAGTGTGTACTTGGTCTAATTGGAAATATGCGATAAATAACTGAATAGTAGTAAACATAAGGGGTAAACGATACCTCTATATATGGGTAGTGGAAAAGGAACACTCTAGTACATTAAATAACAATTTCAGTTCAGAATTCACTGTATATCGATATACCCCTGAAGGATGATCGGAGGGTTACATGGCGGAATATATTGATAACAACAGTGTGAATGTAAATAATTTCAATATTGACTTTGATAATTTTGTAAAAAACTCGACAGAATGTTGTCTAATTTTTTCATTTTATTATTCTCGAAGAACATAGAGTTACAGATTAAAAATCAACAGTAATATAAACGAAACTCTATTTCAATCTTTAAATAGAAAATGTAAACTTTCTGGTTTTGTCATGTTGGTTTTCTTCCGAAGCTGAAGATATAAATTGTATCCGACCGAATTTTGATTTGATGAGATCCTTCTTAACAAATTGCATAATGAGACGCGTTAAAACGCCAAGTCTTCGAGATCTCTAATATTAATGCTAATACTTCTCATGGCTCTAAACTTTACGTACTGTTTTGGTATTTTTTTCAACGGCAGTTCCGATGTAATTAGCTTTTGAGTCAGTATCTATACTGACGTCACAGCTATTTACTCAACAGTAAGTTCGACAGGCTCGAAATGGCCATTGATTTCGAAACTAAAGTTCAACCCGTTGTGAATTGAAACCAAAAATGGCTTGCAAAATATAACGCTTACAAAACAAAAATGTTGGATTTTAATCAACTTAGAAAGCGTTTTTGTCTTCCATGAGCATAACTTATGTCAAAAGAAATTCATAGCGCCTTCTCGATCTCAGGTTTTTCACTAATAAAAAATGCAGACTTTATTGAATAAGTTGCTAGGAAGTTGGGATGCGTCGTGACAGACGAGCTTTCTCGATAGAATCCCCTTTGTACATTTATATGTTCACCATTCGTCCTTGCATTGAATATTTCTGCCAAATCTGATCGGATGTTCCGTTTGTATATCTTGAGATTCTTGACAAAATACAATGAAGAATTTGTAATTGTATCAGTCTTGACATAGCAACTAGGCTTCAGTCTATTTTCCATCGCCGTAGCCTATCTCCCATGTGTCGTTTCTATAAATATTTCTATTTTAATTATTCTTATCAACCTTTTTCATTTGGTAACTCGATTGAAGATTAACTGCTAGATTGGCAGTTAAGTCTCATTATTTTATTGTTGAAAAAAAGCTAGATATAACCGCAGTTTCTATTCTAATAACCTTTCTCACTTTATGACTATGGAACGACTTTTTCTCTCATGTCAACTAGATCTTCAAAAATTTAAATATAAGGTCAACCGTCTTTTTTAATCAAAATTGAATCAAAAATTTAAATCTAACATTTCTGTTTTTTTTAATCTTAGTGACTTTAGCGCCTTGCTTGGGGAGAAATGATTAAAAAATGTATTCATAATATAATAGAAAAATGAAAAGTGTATTGGTCTGGAATCTTTTATAAAATTTTAATAATAATATGGCATAATATTAATATTAATAATGTGTTTAAGAACAGTTTAATGACAGATATTGATGAAACAAAATTGACGAGAAAGAATAAAACAACGAATAAAATTTTAGCAATGTTGAAAACTATATCGATAAACATTTTGATAAAAGCAAATTTATAATAAATAATAAGCAAGAAAATCCATTAGCTAAAATAAACGAAATCCCGAACGTGTATTTTCTAAGTGTAGAACACAGTCTAAAGTATGAAGCACTCAGGTAAGGATCGAACTCACTACTCAGTCATAATTAGATCTAGCGAGGAAAGCTTGCTAACCATTGCGCAACGTCGAAAATCTCAAAGAGCATTATCGCAAAAAAATAAAAAATAAAAAACAGCGTATTGTGCATGTAAAGAAGAATATGCTTGCTTCCAAAATAGCACTTTATTCATTTAGAAATACATTAAACCTCGATTACATTCTTGATATGAGTGACATAATATACAATTGTGACCTTGGATTGCTATTTTCCCCGTGTTTGTTATTTATCCCCTGATATTAATGATAATTGCTTCCCAATACAAAAAATACGTGTAATTTTCGACACACAATGCCACGCCATTTAGAAGAATTTTCATCAGGCACTTCTCTTGATAAAGAGACATTGAACGCTACAAGTAGGCGGGATTTTCTCTTTCCATTTACAGTAAACGACCATGAAATACAGTGACCGTAAAAAATGTATTTTATATCTTCTATTGCTTAATGGAATCAGTTTTAAACAGAAAACTTTCATTTTCAATCTTCTGCTATTTCCGAAGTAATTGGAACAAATAATAAATATATTGATTTAAACGCCTCAATGAACACAAATAACAAAAATGATCGTAATCTTCATGTATATTATTAAAGTAGATTTGTAAATTGAATATAAAATAGCTTGTGCTAGTTTCGCCCAATAACGCAAGTTGTTACGAAAACATTAATTTATCAAACGATATCTCTCGTAATCGTCCCCATAATACTCTTTTCTCCTTTCCTTACAACAATCTCACTCAATTACCTTCTATCATAAGTGGCTCTTGGGCCTTGTCTTGGGTGAACTAACAGTAAAAAAGAAAAAAAAACAAAACAAAATAAATCTCTAGTCATGTCCTTAAATAGTATCCTTAGATTGAGACTTTCATATGGAAGCCGTGGATGACAGAAAACTCGTTCAGAACTATTGTCAATTGTATAAATCTATTTTGACAGATGAATGATTAAAAATGATTTTATCCTCGGTCGTACCGAAGGCCATATTTCTTCGAACCTCTTGAAATGGAGCTACAGAATCACAAACAAAACATTTACCAAAAGACGGAAACCACGTTACATTCAAACAAAATTTAACATTAATTCCATTATAATTCCCTCAGTTTTATTACGGGATAATTATTTGTTTAATAAATGTTCATGAAAATAAATTTAGTTTTTTTCTTAATTGAAATAAACTTATAAAATTCTTTGTATTTCGATGATTACCAAGCTGCCTTTTGAGAACATTTCAAATAATTTGTCGCTTCAATCCTCACTGGGGTTTCCATTCTTATGTTGCCGTCCCAAAATTACTTTAGTTTAGCCAATAACTTTTACATGGATAACAAACATCTCGACTTGGGATAATGCTTAGCGAACTCGGCTTTTTGACCACTACGACAGAATAGTGAGGAAGTGACGATCTCCCACGTCCTACAGTGACACGGCACATACGAAATAAGTGATTTCGATTCTCATTGGAGCTTTATATTTATGGCCTTGTAAGAAAACTAATTTATAACTATAGAAGCTGTGGAAGGTACATTAGGGCTTTTAAAAACGGGTATTTTTAAAGTATAAATATTTAATGGGGAAATACGACGTGGTATAATGGCGTGATAAATTACAACTGAATAGATTTCGTTTCTCACTGAGTGATATCTACATTCGGCTTGTGCCTGATCTAAGCTATACTCACTATAAATATAAAGAGACTGCGTTATATTTAACAGATAATCGCACCTACGCACTGTCTTTTGCCATGAGATTTTCACAGTAATTATTTTATTAAGACTTTATTAGATCTTTTTCTAGTAATTATTTTATTGGCATTTTATTAAGTTTTTTCAGATTATTTATATTATTAAAATTTTATTAAGTCTTTCCTCAGTAATTATTTTATGCGAGTTTTAAAATCTATCATTTTAAAAGTATAACTTAGGCTGATTTTAAATGTGAATGAAGTTTAAGCGTCTAATGATTTTTTCTTTTTCTTTCTGATCTAGCGGGCATTTGGGAGATATTATCTTTCACACATAATTGCCATGACTTAAATAGCATAATCCAATAGAGAAATAAATAAATTTTCACTAATAACACTGATTTATTTACTGCGGATTTTGATCAGTCTTAATGAAACACCCTTTACAAAGTTGATTACAGTACGCTTAACAATTAATGCGACTCGCGCCTTCTAATTTTCAAAAGGTTTTTCACATTAATCAGGAGAATAAATTCGGTTTCCCATCTGAGATTGCTTGCGAGCATTTATAATAAGTCTAAGCAGCCTTCATTTTATAAGCAGAAGGCAGAGCTTCTGGGTTTAAATGCAATATGTCTGTGTTTTATAATGCTGATTCTGTTAAAGTAATTGTTATCCAACCTTGTTAGTCGATGTGCCCATATTTATGTCTTGTCATTGATTGCTCTGAAGGATGAGGATTATTAACTGCTAAACCCGTTTTTGTTGTAGTACTTTTCGATCCGCCAGTTTACAGTTGGTAATTTATTCCTGACCCATTCTCCCCTTCGTCATTTGTTTCATATAATATTACATATATTTATATCTAACTTTAAATTTATCTACGTTCTAACCTAGTATTAGTAAATAATGTTTATATTAATAATATTTTAAGAATAAAATTTAGACATTTCATATACATTACCTCCATTTTATATTCATTCGCGCCTTAAATATGTCGGAGTGAATTGCTGCATGTGGAATTTGAATCAACACTTGCTACATGACGAGCACCAACTCAGTAGTAATCCTTGTTTTGTTTTGTTTTACGGCATATCAATCTCAATAGGTCATTTAATGCCGACAACATTTATTTTTCTGGTAATATTTTGGTTTTGTCAAAAACCTATTTCTGTTAATAATTTTTTCTCAAAAATGTGTAGCTGGTAATATTATTTTTTTCAAAAATGTATAGCTGGTAACATTTTTTCAAAAAACTTATTGCTGGTAAAAGTTTCTTTTTATTTAAAAACATATTGCTGGTAATATTTTTTCTTCAAAAATTTATTTCTTGTAATAATGTTTTACAAAGTATTTCTGGTATTAAAACCTATTTTTATACTTATTTAATACTTTTTACCTCAGTTTCTTGGTTAACTATTTGCCCATAGCTGGGACCCTAACAGGTGCTATCACTCTGGGTCAGGATGGACCTGAGAATACCAGCAATTTAGAGGAGGTTCCATGCTCCTCAAAGCCTCCTGATCAGAAGGCTTGCTGTTGGACGCAGTTTATCGTCTTACCCTGTACGCGGATGTAGTTTATCGTCTTACCCTGGACGCGGATGTAGTTTATCGTCTTACCCTGGACGCGGATATAGTTTATCGTTATACCCAGGACGCAGTAGTAATTCTTAAAAATTGTAACTGTGTACTGAGTTCGATCCTAACTGGTTAGCCTGTACTATAAGTAATTGATAATAAAGTAAATCCACAGCGATGAATGTAGACGAGATGTGTCAGTCATACAAATAACAGTGGGCATTCCAAATGAATCAGTCACTCTGATGTATGTTAGGTGGGCTTGTCATTTACAGGTAATCGGGACGAGATATAACTGCATAGGTGACGCAGACTTCCAACATCAACGAAACTGAAATCTGAAGGTGCATTTAGCTAGCGAAGGATGACTTCCAAAACCTAAGCCATGTATTAAGAAACATAAAATTTTCGTTAGAAATAAAGAAACAAGTACTGAACTGTTACGTAATATCAACACTCCACATGCCAGTGAATGTTGCACAATCACCTGAAATATGTTTAAGACTTGAAGCAAGAGAAATATGGATCTGCAGAACGTTTTGAGGATACCATGGTATAGCTTAAGAGAAAATAGGAACATAAAGGAAATTTATAATTAAGATCATGAAAATATATTAGAAATTACTATGGAACATGATGAGACAAAGTATGATCTACTTGGCAAGCTTGAACTTATAGATAGAGGAATTGGGTTCAGGAAAGATAACAAAGATATAAATATTTCTTAAGAGCTACAAAGGACTGGAACTTGTGGAGAGCCATGATTGCCTACGCCTCGAAGTGACATGACACATATAAGAACAAGAAGTAGACGAAATGAAAAATATCGACAAGTAATAATTCCCCAATCGGGATTAGAACAGAGCACGGCAAAATTGGAGAATAAACTAATCCTGATATCCTTTAACAAATATACTCATTGATATCGTTTCTCCAAGCAAATCTCTTTGTCATTTAAGTCAATTCTTTCTTTAATTTTCTTAAAACGCACGCACTGCGCTCTTGAAGGTTTTCCAACATGATTCGCCAAAGAATTCCTCATATCAAAGACGTAAAAAAACGTGTGCCAAAGATATAGTAGCGGTGTGAGAAGCAGCGGTAGTACTAGCATGAGAAGGTCGGAGGGTGGGAAAATGTCTTCTTTTTTTTTAAATGTGCAGACATGAGAATACTGATTTTAGGAGATGGGTCGGGCGAAGAACACTTCCGCAATTTCTCATATTCTTTCTCAAAAAGTTTACGGTTATTACTTTTTACTTTTGTTTTTCATTGTAAGGCAGTGGGTGCTGGTAGTGTAACGATTATCAACGCATACAATGATATCGACGAGACGAGTTCAACTTCAGCGCTAGTTTGTTGCGTTCACTTTCGCAATAATACTATCCACTCTACTTCTAGTTGTGGATTTTTAACCCATAGCTAGAAGGAGATGGGGCATCACTAGCACGTTTAAGAGAAAGCGAAGTTCGAATACCAAACTGTGTAAATGCAACGAGAAAATATTCTACTAAAGAAAAAGCAAACCTATGGAGAATAATGCTCAGCTGAACCCTGAAGTGGCATCACATGCCAATTTATGACCCTGTTCTTAGAAAAGACATCTATGACGATCATAATATGTCTCCATTGCTTCATTACTGGTTACCTACTCGGAAAAAGAAAGAAAGAAAAAAGAACACGGTATGGAAGTCGTAAATGGTCAAATGGCCATTTCTTGACGATTATTCGCAAAGAGTTGTTGCATATTTTAAATATTTACGGTTAATGTGTGTTCACAGCATGTTTTGAACATTTAAGTAATTTCTTATATCCATTCATAAAATCTTGTAATATATATATATATATATAATAGTGAACATTGAAGTCAACACTTAGAGGCGAAAGTCTGTTTCATGCTAGGCGCAATCGCCAGGCCACTAAATGTTGACTTCAATGTTCAAATTTATATTTACACACGCTCTATCTCTGATATTGAGCACTTTTTACCCATAAACATAGCACACCTTTAGACTATATATCTTCATATATATATATATATATATATATATATATATATATATATATATAAAGTATACAATTTCTAAAATGTTCTACTGTTCTGATCATGAAACTTCTGTAAATAAAATTATACTTTCCAAAAAGCCAAACAGAATAATAAGAAACAAGAAAATTAATCGGAAACAAATTGACCGTGAAAAGCTATGTTATATTCAGCCACCCATAAGGCAGGGAATAATAAATAATTTTCCCAGAAAAGTTTAGAAAATTTGAGATAACAATGTCATTCTAGAGAAGGATGCTGAGATTGCCATGAATACGATGCTGTATGTGAACGACGAGAACGTCTTAAGATAAATGGAATCAAAAAGAACATTTATGGAAAGTGAATTCTGAAATTTCTAGTACGCATATTTAGAAGTGCGAACCTGAAGAATTTGCCGTTTACAGGACATTGAAGGCAAGAGAAAATAGCGAGTAACCTAAAAAGTTTGTGTAAATGAATGGCGGGAATGGGAAGGATATTATATACAAACATTGAGCTAGAAAGTAAATTTTGTCAAAACATGATTGTCCATGTCCGTCAAGGACACAGAACATAAAAATTTAGTCATCTCTTTTTATTTAGATATTTAACACACTGTTAAGACGTCTTTTTGTTTGCAAACAGAGAAGTGTTTCAAAGTAAACAAAATGAAACATTGCTTTTTTATAATCGAAAAAGATGCTGGGACTTTAGCCTAAAACTCGTTCATCCTACCCCCCTTTTCACTAAACATGCAACAATTTTTCTCTCACAGATGCAAAATTATTGGGACTCTATTCACGATGTTATTGATGCAACTTAAAAATTCATGCTAAACCATCGAAGACTTTGTACCTTCCCCTAAACTTTACCTCTTCATTAAAACGAAAGTGGAAAGTCATAGTGTTTCTTGATCTTTGCTGCAAATTCTGAATTAAGCATTAATAGTTCAACTGTAGAATGATAGCAAAAAATCACTGTGAAATTATGTACTTGCAGAGTTTGGTCCGAAATCCTTGTCATCCACTACCAAAAAGTAAAGAGAACGATAGAAGAACAAGTAATACAGTAATACAAAGCACATGTACTCGATTCAGGTTTATTTACGTTCATTGACGCTGTCGCACATCGAGAAGGTCTGTACGAACAACATCATTTTCGAGGCCTAAATTGATGCGACGACATGTCCTGTGTAATATTTTGCGAATCTGTGCTTTGTTCATTGTTGCAAATGCTCTCCAAACGGTGTCCTTCACCTGATGGGTATTCTGGTATTGTTCATGTGAAACTCTCACTTTTATAATATCTCACAGAACATTGAAATAAAAATTATATTATGTATGTGTGACAAGTCTTTCAGATCACCCTGTATATTCCAAAATGTCTGCAGTGGTCAGTGTCTGAGAACATGAAAAGCCAGACTGTGTATTATTGTTATTAAAATGGAATATTCCTAACCGGTATTTTCCCCGAGAATTTATTGAGCAATAACAATATAAGATGACTGAAGATATAGTCGCGCGTAGTATTGTTATTTTAGTGAATTCAATTCTCATCGTTGAGTACTGGTTCCCCTTAAGTCACTACAGTTACTGTTAGCTTGTGAGCTCATTTCAAAGGTTATGTAGTGCGATCTTTATAATCTTTTCCAGGAGGAGCAAAAAGAAACGGAAACACTGGGAAAAACAGAGAAATAATCAGCTCGTACAAGATATACATAATCATCCCCTCAAAATAAAATAAAAAAAACATCAGAAGAGGTTCAGGCGGTAACTGACCGAAATATTGTGTCTAAATAAGAATGAATGAACTTATTTATGTAGCGATCTCTGTCGTATGATGTTCATATATTTTTGTAATCATTTAACCCCAAACAAGGCGATAAAATGGAAAAGAGAAATATGAAAATACATAAGAAAAATGTTAAGGAAAAAGGACAATTAAAGAACATGAATTAAGTTGATGATTCATATTGGATTTAAATTTTGGAATACAAACACACACAGATATATAAGTAGATAGATATCAGTGTAAATCTAAACTAAATAACGAGATATTAGCAACTGTATATGCGTGCGATAAGGTGCATAGACAGATATGAAAAGAAATATTTATTTAATTTATGGTGCAAACAAAACAGTTCTCAGTATTGTTAATGGAGATATGAAGTATATATTAATAAATACAAATATGCCAACGTTTGTAGTACAAACTAAAATTTTATGGTTTCCCAAGTTGTCATACACAAATAGCAAATTAGCCACTTAACATAGTTGTTTTTTTAAATACTGGGTCTCATGAGTGGAACACTGAATTATAAGCAGATTCTAACCTCAAAGTTATTATAAACCTATGTTATTGGGGTGTAAACTCAAAATATCCAGTGTAGGTAAGGAGATATTGAGAAAACAAATAAAAAATGATCCAAGTTTGGAGTTTAAAATTATAAAGTGTAAGGAGCAAGCTATATGATGAAAAAGGAGTGTGTAGACGTGGTGAATTTTGCTTTTGTTTATAAGTAATCACAATTTTTCAAGGGAGTAACAGGGCACAGAATATAAAGCTAACGTTTATTAATATTAGGATATAAAATAAAAAAATAAAAAGGGTAGATAGACAAAGAAGATAAAAAGTGAGAAAAATATAGAAAAAATGAAATTTAGTCTCACTATTATGTTTAATGCTAGCCTGGTAAATAACGAGGTTTTTGGTGTAGCAGTAGCTAATTTTAATGATGTGCTTGTTGAAGACTTTGTTGAGCAATGGGATATAGAGGAAATGTTTGCGGATTAAATTAAAGAAAATTTTACATGTATTGGTTGTGACATTCTTGTTAAATGGTGAGTTAAACCAAATTATGTTACGTTTTCTATTCTTATGCATATTGTTGGCATTCTTATTAAAGTTTATGTATTCTACTTTGACTGTGTTTACTTTTTTTCTAGCGCATCTACATATTTAGTTTTATATTTGTCAAAAGTAATTTTGTTGCTAGTGTTAGTTGAAAGCCTGTTTTACTGATTTGTGCAAGTTGTTTAAAATTCATGTGTGAGTGGTTGGATTCTTTGCCAATGTATTTATGATTATAAAGCTCTTTAGTTTAATGCAAGTATATTCCTTTGGATAGGTCGAAAGTATTGTCCATAAAGTTGCTCACCTTGATATTAGTCTTAGTGGTGAAATTTAGATCATGATCCTTCAAGAATTTGATAAGGTGTTTTCTGAATCAAAACGTACTCACGCTTATTTTATTCCTATTGCTTGCAACCTACGCTTTATAATCCTTTAACTTAAATCTATTTTCTTTTTTAATTTTCCAACGGAAGAAAAAATGAGCTTTGAAACAGCTTATAATTTAGCATTCCACACATGAGAGCCAGTATTTACAAAAAAGAACTGTATTAAGTTGCTCATTTGCCATTTTTCCCTGACGACTTGAAAAACCATGAAACTTTAAGTAGCACTACAAACGTAGGTATCAATATATACATACATATATATATATATATATATATATATATATATATATATATATATATATATATATATATATATTTAATAAGCATTTTTAAATTTAACAGCGGCAATCAATTTGCAGTATCGCATATATATATATATATATATATATATATATATATATATATATATATATATATATAATTTTCAAACATTTAAATGCAGCGCCAATCGCCATTTTCTATCTTCATGAATTGATTAATAATTCGTGAAATGATTATATATATATATATATATATATATATATATATATATATATATATATATATATGTATGTATGTGTGTGTGTGTGTTGTACAGTATGTGCATAGTATAAACCTGAAAATTTGTATTCTATTTTTCTTTCTATCTCTTTGCATTTATATATATATATATATATATATATATATATATATATATATATATATATCTTGATGGTAGCAATGAAGGTATTCTTGATTAAAGATTTAATGTTTAGAAGAATCTACTTTTATACATATTAATGATATTTCCTTTCGCTTCTAGATTACGATACATGTTTCAATTCCTCAAAAAATAAAGAATACGTTTTTGTTTTGAACAGCTTTGGTGTGAGAAGAGCATAGAAGTAACCGGTATTTCTTGATATAAATATATAGATTGTAACACCAATTGGTTTGCACCTGGCTTTAATTGCTTTCACCCATATCAGTGAATCGCATCGGAATTTTAAAAGGAAAAATACACATTTGATCTAAATAAGACTCTCCAATCAGGCGAATTTGTTTAACAATCCTCATGCTGAATGTTCTTTTTTTAAAATTTTTCATTGCTGCATTCCGCCATTTTAATTTTTTTTTCTATTTATCGTCCATTTTGTTATATAATTACAGTCGATATGTTTATTTTATTTTTGTGGTTGTTTTTGCTAGTTTTTGATCTAGTATTTCGCATGTCTCATCTTACATGCACCCAATTTATCAGCAAATCTAATAAAATATGCAATTATTTTTACATGAAATTGCAGCCAACTAATAATATTTTAACTACTTTTTACATCCAACCTTATAAAGTTATTTACTGAATTTAGTTCAACACATTGGTATAAGTTAGTAACTCCCAAAGATATCTCAGAAAGTATGAATGATGTTCTGTTCGGTTAACTTATCTTTCCTTCATTGCCTGCCATCATAAATATTTAAGAAATGCAACTTATTCTAGCATGACCACAAACATCGGTACCAATTGCTAATCGGACTCATTACAGCTATTATCTGCACAACTGCCTTAGAATTACTCTACAGCCAGACCCTTTAAATATTCACTATGTTTAATTTAGTTTGTTACTTGGTGATAATCAGACTGACTAGAATAAAAGACGAAAACTAGTTTGCTAAGCATTTATTTACAGCTGAGCTCATGTTTCGATGTCTGTTGAGGACTAAATTCCTTACAGTACTAATTTTACTTATGCTGATATCATTATTTTACTAATGCTAGTGAGTGCTATAATAAAAAAAAAATAAAACCGTAAATTTGTTAAACTACAGTATGGTAGGAAAGTATTGTCATCCATACGAAAATGTAATGAAAACGCAATACAGTGATACAACGGACATGTACTGGATTCAGTTTATTCACTGTCACACAATTAGAAGGTCTGTATGAACACAACCATTTTCGTGCCCGCCATCTTAAGTAGACAATTATATTGTGTAGTGGCGAGAAGACTTTCGGGCCGTCTTGTAAATTAAGGGATAAGATCCTATATATTATTATTAGTTTTCTCATCATTTTCCAACAGTATATTAGCGTTAATTTTATAACTTGCCTTCGCTGTTCTCTGAATGTCATTGCTGCTTTCCTTATTCTTTACAGTTAACCGTTTTTTTTCTTTATCTTCTCAAGAAGAATTATTTGGCTTTGTTTTCAAGAAAGTCAACGTAAGAAGTTATTTTGATTTTTTAAATAATAATAATTAGAAGACTGTTCTTTACAATTATATTTTGTTTCGAAGTGACTTGTTACCGACATTTTTCATTATAAATAAAATAATAATTTACATTCATAGATACCCATCACCACCCTCACCACCACAGAAAGATAAAAGTGGTCATTACAAAAAATAAATAAATTTAACTTTCTGATGATCAGATTTGAAATTTTGGGCTCTCTAATCGAATATTGATTAGCTATATTCCCTTTCACAATTAAAACGAGAAAGTCATGGTCACTTTGAATTTTAATATAATGGTAATAATCATGATGTTGTTAAATTGTATCTGGTTTGGAAGTGACTTGTTAACCATATGGTTTATTACAAATAAAATAATGTTTTACATTTTTAGATATGGCATCCATCTCCACCATCACCGAAAAACACAAGGGGTCATTAAAAATCAATAAATGTTAAATTCAATTTTCTGATCAGCTTTGAAACTTTTGGGCTGTATTTGAATAGTGAAAAGTTATTTCCTTATTAACTCGATAAAGTCACTTCGAATTAGTAAACAAACAAAAAACAATACTAGTATTGTTTAGCAGTTTTTTAAAAATTTAAAATATATATATATATATATATATATAGAGAGAGAGAGAGAGAGAGAGATATATAGATAGATAAATAGATAGATAGATAGATAGATATACATATGAGTATAAGTTATGTGTATGGGTACATATGTACATGTATGCCAATATCTTGTGGTCGGCGACTAAAGCGGCACATCAACTCAATCTTCTTGCTAGAGAGGCGGGTTGTTAGTAAACCTGTAGGGTGAAAAATAAGATCTATTGCAGTGCGGAAGAACTTTTGAAGTAGAGCATGTGTCTCAATAAAATCACCGTGGAGAAAGAAACACGACAATACCAATCCCAAGAAATCCCAAGAAATCCCAAGAAACCTGATGGCTTTTAACACCTACATTATGAACGAAAATGGCGTGAAGGGTATTCTGTCTATTGGAATTGATTCCATGACAAGTAAGTAGGGACATTTTTTTAAGCGTTTCACCTAAAGCAAGGCGGGAAGCCACTAGAACGCAAGGGGTTACAGACAATTTGGAGCAAGATCAGATAGGAGTGATAGAGGAAAGGATGAGGAGAAGGATAGTGGATAGATCAAGGCAATCGATTGGCATTACATTTGAATAGTTGGAGATTATAGTTCTCAGGGAAACTGGAATAGGGAAGGGAGTTCCACAGGTGAGAGGTGCGAGACATGAAGATATTGAAGTAGCAGAGACGGCTACATTTAGCAGTTTCGACAGTGAAAGGATGAGAGCGGGATGCCAGCCTCGCAGGGCACTTGAATTCATGAAGTCTGGGAACCAGCGAATGCAGCTCCTCGGAGCAATTACCATGAAAGTATTTGTACAAAAGACAGAGAGAGGCGACGGCGCGTCTGTAAAAGAGCGACTGTAGACGAGATGCCAGAACAGGGCCAATTAAATTGCATATCCGCCTCTGGAGCTTACCAAGAACCCCGAGGCAAACAGAAGGGGCTCCAGACCATATATGCCAGCAATACGCCATACAAGGGCGAATTGTTGATTTGTAGATCTGAAGGATCGATTCCGGGGAGAAAAATTTCCTGGCGCGGCAGAGGGAGCCAAATTTCCTTGCAGTGGACGAAGGAATTGACTCAATGTATTTGTTCCATCTCAGGTCAGCAGCCGCAGAGAGGTGCTCTCGAGAAGTTGAGCGTCAGACATTCTAATGGACGGCAGGGAAAGATCTCTGTGGTGATTAATAGAGAGCAGTTTTGTTTTTGAGGCATTAAAGTTAACCAGCCAATTCCTGCCCCAGTTCACAACTGATTGGAGGTCATTTTCGAGACGCACGGCCAGATTAGTTTTGTCAGCGACATTAGATTTGTTTTTGAGGCAGGAGCAAATTGTGGTGTCATCCGCGTAGATGCCAACTTGGGAATTTATGGCGTCAGGAAGGTCATTTATGCTGATAAGGAATAGAGTGGGGCCTAGAATGGAGACTTGAGGAACACTTGCGTTCGTGGGATAGGAAATGGAAGAGAATCCGTTGAGAACGACCTTCAATTCACGCCTTGACAGGAATGATTGTATTCGGTCAAACAATCGACCCGTAATGCCATAACCCTGGAGCTTACGAAGAAGGCCGGCACGCAACAATTGTCACATGAGCATCATTCAGTTTCTTGGAATTGATCCTCCGTCCTCCGGTAAAGGAAGGCATGAGAATACGGAATCTCAAAACACTAAATTAATGTGTTCAGTTAAAAAATAAACCAGAAAATAAACAGGTTACATGTTAATAATTTGGGCGAAAAGAGATGGGCAAACAATGTAGATTTAGTCAGTGACAAACACAATCATGTACGTAGGGAGAATAGAAAAATGAAAGAGGAGTACAACTGATATTAGATGAAGCCAGGAATAAATATGATCTGGTAAACTGTCACTAACCGAAATTATTCTATAGTTAAACTGAAAGGAAAACCTTTCAAACTATCAATCATTGTTTTATATGGCGTGGCTATCACTTGAGGCCGAGGATTATGGTCTTTGTTTGTCAGTTGGGTTTGTCGATGACGAGATGGCTGATAAGACCGATTTTTGAAAACCAACGCCTAATCTACCATCCAGAACATTCTGACATCAATATCGATGAGCCTTTCAAGCAAAAGCCTGTCTCATTTTATATACACCAACGGCACAAAACACAAAAGAACTTGAAAAGTTTTACTGTACGCTGAACAATGATAAAGCTCAATGGAAATATCAAGAAATTGCAATCGCTATGGGATACCGGAATGCCAAATTAAGCAAAGAGATAGATTTTGAAATAATTCCGAGTATGAACTTGTAATGAAGACGGATAAAATGTGTCCAATGATGCACGGGGAATGATCAGGTAGTAGCCCACACCTGATTTCAAGAACACCCCAGATATATATTGACTTGGAGAATCCCAGGGAGAGAAAGGAAAAATAATATTGAGTACAAATGTATTAATAAGAGATTCAGGAATGCATTTTTACACTACAAAACATATACAAATGGCGACTACGGGAATGACCGCCTTACAGTAATATGTAAACTTGGAGTGAATTGCAGAAATTCAAGTGGGCCAAGACAAAATTCAAATGGTAATAATGCAAACTCCTAAATAACCCAAATGTAAAAGAGACATGTATAGATAGTGTTAAAAGAAGAGACAATAGGAAAAATGAAAATAGAAACTCAAAGTCGGATACATTATGAAAAGTGTTAGTAAAATCAGCAATCGAAATAATCCCAAATAAAACTAGACAATTAAAAAATAGATGAGAGATGAAATTCTCGATATGATGAAACGGAATCAAAAAAACAATGCCAAGGTTCGAAGCAGAATATAGGACACTGCATAAAGAAATTAGGGACAAATGCAGGCAGGCTAAATAGGAATGAATCAACGAAAAATGTGAGGACATAGAAAGGATGAGTATAGGCATAGAAGGAGAGAATTTCGAGGACAAATCATCAAAAAAATTTGATCAAATCCAAGTACGGGACAATTTTATTAAAGAAACATACTACAGAGATGGAATGAATACATCGGAAAATACTTTCACAAGGAAAGAAAATAACCGAAAATACAGAGAAATATCGAAGGACCGAAAATATTCAAATCTCCAGTGAAATCAGCACTGGCTAAATTGAACTGAAACAAAGCAGCAAAGACAGATACAATTATAAAAGAGATGATAACCTCAGATGAGTTTGGCATTGATAAGGTTACGGACATTGGTTAATAAGCTTTTCTCATTAGATTATTTATAAATGAATAGTGTGTTCGATTCATATGGTGCCCGATATTTTCGGCCTTATACCACCTCTAAGCTATGCTTAGAAAATAAATGATTAATGAAGTATGAAAAAATACTGAGATATCGGAAGATCTGGGCAGAACCATTTTTGTAGTACTGCCTCAAAATTCAGATGCAAACAAATGTGAATTCCATCGGACAATAAGATTAATGACATATATAAAAACATCATCCGAATTCTGAGGATTAGAGCTGGCAGCAAAATTAGACTGGGGATAGGACAAGAACAGTACGGGTTCGTTAAATACACTGGAACAAAGAATGCGATATTTTGGCTCAGAATGGCATCAGAAGTAACAAAAAATAAGCAGAAGAATATGTAACTGCGTATTATAATCGTCCACAATCTTAACAACATAAGATATGCAGATGGCAGAGTGTTAATAATAAACACAGAAAGGAAACTACAAGAATTTATTCTGAAGGTAGTGAAGGAAAGCGAGAAGAAAGGACTAAACATTAATTGCAAAAGGAGAGAAAGCATATTTGTTAGCGAAAGTAACAGTCCAAAATGCCAATTACAAGTTGTAGTCATCAAAATGAAAGTACAAGTATTTAAATACATAGGGAATGTTTTAACAGAAGATAGAAAGTGCGAAACTGAAATCCGATGTTGCATTGATATAACAAATGATGCCTTCCAATACCGAGGCAAAGTATTAAAAGTCAAGGAAAGTATCGTTAGAATCAAAGAAAAGAATAGTGACCTGTTACATAGAAGCAACAGAGATTTGGTTCTGCAGAA
>CAHIKZ030000916.1:220000-270000 GCA_903632075.3 Acanthosepion pharaonis | reverse complement strand
TTTACATTATTTTTATATTTAAGTTTTCTACATTTACTTTTGATACCACTCATTTTACGTTCTTTCATTTTCAATGATGTTTTACGTACTTATTCGCGACCTCTTTCCCATTGTTGAAAATTATTTTCTTCCAGTCTCTAGTCATTTATTTCGTCTTTTTTCATATTTTATCTTTAAACTTGAATTTTCTTTCTATATCATTCTTCCTTACGCGCGGCTCTGCTTATTCATCCATTTTTAAATGATTTTTTCTTTGTTTCTTTAACTAACATATTCACAGTCTCTTCTAGGTTTTCGTACAATTCTTTCATTCTTCCTACATTTCATTCTTTCTTTTTTTTCTTTTTTTCTTTCTTTCTTTCTTCGCCGTAAATATCTTCTAAATGCCTCATCCACAATGCCGTATCATTAACGAAGTGGCCCCTGTACCGTGTCTGCAGGGTAGTCTGTCTATTTTTAGAAGAGCGAACATTTTAATACCCTTTGATTGCACGAAATGTATCTCCCGTCTCTGCCCTTCGACCCAGACCATTACTTCAACCAAATTTCATCAGATTCACGAAGAAATTCATGTTTCACGACGAAGTTTTTCTATTTCTTAGCTATGTTATAGTTTGAATATTATCTCAATATTTTGTGTGAATGTTTTTTTTTTAACTTTTTTCCTATATTTTCGCCAGATAAAGGTTCTCATTTCGTCTCGAACATTTTGCTTTTTATATTAGACGATGTTATCAATAATTTCGTCTCTCCTTAAAACATGGAATGCACCAGATATTGATAAATGTCTGAATCATTAAAATACATTATCAGATGATGAAAAATATTGAAATTTAAACGAAACGCAAAATTAAATCGAAAGTCGATCCAAGATAACGTAATGGTTTTGAGAAAAATTAAAATTTCAAAGAAATGTATTCTTCTTTTATAGAGGAAAGATCATTTTGATACTACTACTAATGTTACTACTACTACTACTATTACTACTACGAATAATAATAATTATTATAGTAATAAAAATAATATATAGAGAGATATATATTTATAATTATATTAATAATATATATATATATATATATATGGGGGGAGTTACCGAAACTAGTCGAGGAACCTAAAATGAAATAATAATAATAAAAAGGAAAGAATATTAATATACAAACCCAGTGTGTAGTGTTTAATTTTTTAAGAGTTTAATTTTCAATATATTTATTATATATATATATATATATATATATATATATATATATATATATATATATATATATATATATATATATATATTCTCGATGGACGTTGCTATCCAATGAGGTTCCAGAATATGACCATCTGTTCCGTCTCTGTTTCAATCCAGACCTAATGTGGAAGTCATCATTTTTTTTACTTTAGGATCCGCGCTGTACAAGGCACAAGAGCCACTCGAGGTAGAGTTTTATGGTAAGGGGTAGAAGGGGAAGATAACAGTTAACTCTAGACATGAGCAGGTTCAGATTATTGTAAGGGCAGTGGTTCGCGGGAAGAAATTATCTGAGTGAAACTTACTTCTCGTTTATGGAATACGGTGGAATGTGGGGGTTTGCTACTATGTACGCTGGATGTAGGGTCCTAGCCGTGAATATTAGACATGGCGAAACCAAGAAATTTAATTCATCGGAGTACTTTACATGATAGTAGCGTTCCACCTGTGAGAATGAGGCTGGAAGGTGGAAAATAATTCTTCTCCAACAATGGCTCAGAGACGCTTTTGAACTCTGCCAAGACCAGAATGTGAGGACTGGGAAGCTCCCGCCCAAATGCAGCCCATTTCAAAGGATGATTAAATATCGACTCTGAACATATCTAACTCCTTCAACTAGGCTTCATCGTTACAGTAATCGCGTTAGACACCAAATGGTGTATTATTGAGATACCCGGGCTATAACTGCTGAATCTTAACTTTCTAACATTAATAATGTACAAAATGGCTTACGCTCTCTTGTGTGGGGGAATATTTATTCTCCAGATCTCAGCTTCTTTATCACATATATAATGTTGCAAACATATCTCTCGTCTTTCGCAATTTCAATGTCCAATGTTAATTAGTTCCACTCGGTTAGAATTTTTACTCAACTATTGCGAATTTACAAAACAGTCCCACAAAGATACTTCTTTGAAAACTGCAATCTTCATAATTTCAAGACAAATGTCAATTTTTTTCGTTTCTACTAAAAGTCATCACACAATAACACTTATTCTTACAGTAATATCACACATCTCATTACCATTTTAACCGTAAATCTCTACCACGAGTTGCTCTTACGACTTCTATGGTGGATATATATATATATATATATATATATATATATATATATATATATATATATATATATATATATATATATATATATACTGACCACTAATATTATCTATCTATCGAAATGTATACTCGGTACTTAAATGGAAAGTGATCAATATCTGTGACAAAGCTGAATATTCAGTTGTATGTATAAAGTCATATACACACAGCTGAATATATATATATATATATATATATATTGTTTACATAATTATTTACATATATATATATATATATACATATATATATATATATATATATATATATATATATATATATATATGTTTACATATATATATATATGTTTACATATATATATATATATATATATATATATAAATATATATATATATATATATATATATATATATATATATATATATATATATATATATATCTGCCCAAGTGTATTACTGAGTCGTGAAGTTTAATTTTGCAAGATGTTGATTCCTGAGAGTCACTGTAGTGTTGATTATTATGTTAAACTTTACAAATCATCTTTATCTCTCTCGATATATATATATATATATATATATATATATATATATATATATGTGTGTGTGTGTGTGTGTGTGTGTGTGTGTACGAACGTGCGTGTGTTTATACCCCCTCTTAGATAAAATATAATATTTAGCATGAAATTCTTTCTGGTTCGACATAACATCTAAACCTGTCGGCATAACGCGTATAGTTGGATCAGGAGCATGTATCTGGTATATCTATTACATACTGCCTGTCATGATGGGTGTATTTAAAAACAAAAACCTTTCTGAGAATGAAGAATTTTATGCTATTTCATGAATAGCATAACATATGTTTACTCATTTCAAAGTGCAAAAACATGTCGGTTATTATATAATTTACATGCGGTGTATAATCCTCATATTATAACGTTTCAACAATAGTTTTCTCTGGCCTTCATCAGATAAATTCGAACTAAACCCTTTTCTTAATCTCGATCTTTATTATTTATTTTCCCTGTGTCCACGTAGACACTGCCCGGAGCAAGGATTGAACTCACAGTTTCTATATCACCAAATTACCGAACAACTCATTAGGCATGAGTCCTGAGCGACAATTCTCTGTGATTAAGTTGGAGCGTTAAAACTGACCTACCAGCTGATGATTGCAGTTACAGCCGCTTGTCATGCTACACTGCACTCACCGAAGCTTCTCTTTTGATACAGATGTTACTGTCATATATATTTCTTTCATTATTAACGGATCCCATATATTACTTATTTCTACGCTAGGCCTGCTAAGAGATTCTCATAGCCTAGCTTATATGCTGATTCATTCATTCGTCTAACTCCTTGTGCATCATTTTCTCTTCATTCAACAGGATCTGATGACTACGATACTTGATCAATTATGATTATATTTTCTCCCCACTTAATACGATGTTCTTCCAACATTAGTTCCCAAGACGGCATTTATGCTGATGAAAATTATTTACTCATGCTTTAATCGATCTAGCAATTGAGCTTCAGTTAGATGTTAATTGGGGAAATACTTGGCTTTTAAAGTGTAATGCATCTAAAAACGAAACTTCTAGCATTTAACCTTAATAGAAAATCATTTTTTGCCTTCCAAAACCATGGCTGATGCTAATCGCCATGAAAGCAACTGCTTTTTCCTTCATTATATCACGTTTTTAATTGACATGGAATGGAATGATTATATTAATAAATTACTAGGTCTGCTTCTAGGAAAGTTGGTCCACTGTGTCCCAGGATATTTCGATCGAATCTGTCTTGTACACTTACATATCTACGATACGTCCATGTATTGAATATGGCTGGTGCATCCGGTCTACTGATCCTGCTAAATAGCTAGATATCCGTGACCAAATTCAAAGGATGGTCGGTAATGTTATCTCTCCTGACCTATCATCTCGAATTTAGTCACTTTCCCACTAATCTAATGTGACTTCTCTCTTTCATTTCCATAAATATTTTCATAGCAGTTGTTCCAATGAGTTTTCCTCATCACTTTCTAGACAGCATGATTTCAAATGTGGTACTAGATTGGCAGTTAGTTCTTATCCTTTTACTTTTCAAATAATTAGATGTGACTACAGTTTCTATTTTAATAGTTTCTTTTCTCGCACTTCCCTCTTCTGAAACTCCCCACCTTTAGTGCTTTACTGTCATCTACGATATTCAAAATTCAAATGCCACATGAATCGTCATCTGTCTTGCTCAATCCCGGTCATTTCCTATCTTTTCACCTCAGTAAAGTTTTCTCGGATTTCTTTCACTCCCATTATTGCATGTTATTTTGATTTTTAAGCATTTCACCGGAAGCATGGTGGGATTGCCACTAGCAGGAAGAGGTTACAAAGAGTGGGAGCAAAATTAAAGAGACGTGTTTGTTGAAAGGATAGAGAGAAAGACGGGCGTCAGATCAGAAGATGTCGACTGACATTATATTTGAATATTTGAAGATTATAGCCATTAGGGAAGCAAGTACGAAGAAGGGAGTTCCACTGTCGCGAAGTGCGAGAGAAGAACCTGTTGGAGTCGAAGTTTTAACCGTTTCGACAGTGAAACCGTGGGACCGAGCTGCCAAACTAGTGACACGCTGAAATTCATGCAATTGGGGTACCAGTAAACGTAGCTAGTCAGAGCAGTTGGCATGAAAATAGTTGTAGAAAAGACAGAGGGAAGTACGTTTGTGAGAAAGTGACTGTAGACGAGATGCCAGATTAGGACCTATCACATTGCATATTTTATATATTTGTTGTAATATGTTTGAATAAAGATATGGAATGATTATAAAATATTGAGACTTGTCGGGTAAAACAGGTTCGTCAGAGCGGAGTTGAACGAAAATTATCATCCTAAACAAAAATACAATCACCGAAAGAAAAGACCGAAGCCTATTTTTATACTTTTACTCCGATACAGAATGTGTATGCGGACCCCAAAATAGCAAAACTACTGCTCAGAACTCTGCGATTCCCGTGGGCGTAAAATTCTGACAGTAATGGATTGTCTTTGTTTAATTTTTGATATTAGTTCAAAAAGACATGAAGGCAGTTTGACTGAAGGATTCTTTAGGCAACTCGCTCCCTGTAGATTCCTTAGGGAGACAAGCCAGCATTTGGTGATGGGTAGTCGAAACCACGCACGTTCTCGCTCTCCCTCTCAACCGTTCTGCCTCTCAACTACCCTCCCTCACAAACGTTATCCCTCTCAAACGCTCTACCTCTCACCTTTTCTTCCTCCCAAATGCTCTCCCTCTAAACTGCTCTCCCTTTCAAACGCTCTGCCCCTAAAAGCTCTCCCTCTCAAACGCTCTCCCTCTCAAACGCTCTCCCTCTCAGCTTCTCTTCCTTTCAAAGGCTCTCCCTCTCAAACGCTCTCCCTCTCAAACGCTCTCCCTCTCAAACGCTCTCCTTCTCAGCTTCTCTTCCTCCCAATTGCTCTCCCTCTAAACTGCTCTCCCTCTCAAACGCTCTCCCTCTCAACTTCTCTTCCTCCCAACTGCTCTCCCCTCTAAACTGCTCTCCTTTCAAACGCTCTCCTCTCAAACACTCTCCTTCTCAACTTTTTCTTCCTCCCAACTGCTCTCCCTCTAAACTGCTCTCCCTTTCAAACACTCTCCCTCTCAAACGATCTCCCTCTCAACTGCTCTCCCTCCCAACTGCTCTCCCTCTCAAATGCTCTCCCTCTCAACTGCTCTCCCTCTCAACTGCTCTCCCTCTAAAACGCCCTCCCTCTAAACCGCTCTCCCTCTCAAACACTCTCCCTCTCAACTCTCCTCCCTATTAGTTCCTGCTTAAAACGATGCTACCTACATCTTAATAATTATTTTGTTATTTCCCTTAAACTCTGTTCCGCCACCCATAAACGCAAGGTCACTAAATAGGTTAGGTCTTCTTTTTCCTCTGTCCCTCATGCCTTCAATCTGCTCTGTGAGTATCAGATTTTGCAAGCCCTATTTCCCTATTTCCACGTCATGTTCGCGAAAAATCTCAACTGTATCTTCTTGATATTATGTATGATTTACCTTTTTGTTTCCATTTTCTCCAGAACTTCATTGTTGCTCACATTCAGTCCATGAGTTTCTCGGCATCCTTCTTTCCATTTTTTAAAAGCATTTCAGCCCCAAGCAAGGCAGAAATGCCACAAGCAGGCAGGGGGTTACGGAGGCTGAAAGTGGGAGAAAATAGTAGGTTTAGTGGGGATTGAGGAAATGAAAAAAAAGGACAGTGATCAAGGCAACAGAAGATGCGATTGACGTTGCATTTAAAATTTTGAAGATTTTAGTTATCAGGGAAGCAATTGAAAGGAAGGGAGTTCTAATCTAGGGAAGTGCGAGGAAAGAATATTTTGGAGTAGAAATGGTTGTTATATTTAATTGTTTCAGCAGTAAATGGTTGGAACCTACATGCCAATTCGCTTAAATTCATATATTCGGAGCACCTTGGAAAAAGAGATCGCCAGAGCAATTGCCACGAAAATAATTGTAGAAAAGACAAGAAATTTGACGTCTGTGAGAAAATGTCTTTAGTCGAGAAGCCATTTCAGAAGCAGTTACATTACAAATCCTTCTTTGGACTTTATCGAGATCCTTGACATTAACGGCAGGGGAACCAAACCAGATATAGCAACAATATTCTATGCAAGGACAAATGATTGATGTGTAAGGTGAATTCTGACAAGGAATTGCATCTGGCACGACACAATAAACCAACTTTCCTTGCAGTAGATGTAGCTATTGCTGTAGAACCATATTTGTATTGCTTATATTCTCTTCTCCATCTGTGAAGAGATTGTTTAGTATGCCCTGCCATATAGGAAAACTGATATTATGTAAGAATTTAGTAATCTTTTTTTGTTTCTAACGAAATTTTTCTGTTTCTTAATATTCTTTACCTTTGGAACGTATTTTCGATAATTTTCATGCGTCTTTGGTTTTCAGAGATGCACTGTTAAAACCCTTCAAAGATATTTAATTTTTTTCTTCTTGTTTGATTTTAGTATCTCCAATTTGAATTTACATCCTTTTGCTATCAATTTCAAGAAATCTTATAGCATTTAGCTAACAATGAATGAAAACAAACGGCCTGAAGTAGGTTTTACGTCTATTGAAATGCTATAAATCCTGTTCACATAAAATAAAGCGAGATGAACATAGAATTGACTAACGTTGATTTGATCCCTACTGCAAAGTTTGGATCTGATTCCCGTGAAGATTAAAAGAAAATGAATTGTGATACCGAATAATCCACAATCCATTGTTAGCTCTTCACTTGATTAATTGTTTTTTTTTAAGCATTACGCACCGAGCAAGGCGTGAAGCCACTAGGATGCAGGGCGTTGCAGAAGATTTGGAGCGGGAGCAGATAGGAGTGATAGAAAAAAGGATGAGGAGTAGGATAGTGGGTAGATCAAGGTAACTGGAGATGTCGATTGACATTACATTTGAATAGTTGGAGATTATCGCTCTCAGGGAAACAGTAATTGGGAAGAGTGTTCCACAGGCGAGAGGTGCGAGGTATGAAGCTATTGGAGTAGAAGAGACGGCTACATTTAAAAGTTTCTACAGTGAAAGGGTGAGAGCGGGATGCCAGCCTCGTAGGGCGCTTGAATTCATGGAGTCTGGGAACCAGTGAAAGCAGCTCATCGGAGCAATTACCATGAAAGTATTTGTAGAACAGACAGAGAGAGGCGACGGCGCGTCTGTGAGAAAGCGACTGTAGACGAGACGCCAGATCAGGGCCAATTATATTACATATCCGTCTCTGGATCTTGTCAAGAACTCCAAGGTAAACAGAAGGTGCACCAGACCATATATGGCAGCAATACTCCATGCAAGGGCGAATGGTTGATTTGTATATTTGAAGTATCGATTCCGGGAGAAAAATTTCCTGGCGCGGCACAGAGAGCCAACTTTCCTCGCGGTGGACAAAGCAGTTGACTCAATGTATTTGTTTCATCTCAAGTCAGGAGTCAACGTGAGATCGAGCAGACGCAGGGAGTTGCTCTCAAGAAATTGACTATCAGACATTTTAATGGAGGGCAGGGAAGGATCTCTATGGTGATTTAGCACTTCACTTGATGAAGAGCATAATTGATGGATTAATTGATATCAACACTTTTTGGGTTATTTTAAAGCCGAGATATATTTTAAATGTTAAGAATGTTTTGATATTATTTAATATTGCATTAACATTTTATCCTAGAGTAACCATGATTTTTCCAGATAGAATTCCTACTATCAAACCCAGAGTTAGTAGAAGGATATACATTCATGCCGTTCGCAAGTGTATTTGCGCACTATTTACATTATTCCGAGTATTGTACTCATCTTTGTAGCCATATTTATTAAAACGTTTCGGCCGTTGTATGCTCCAGCCTTCTTCAGATGGTTGAAACGTCGAACTGAACCATTTATTTCTCTCGATAGGGGTAGACTGTTCTTGTTCCACATGCCATGTCTAAGTTATCAGTTAATTCCCCTCTCCAAGTTCTCAAAGACACATGGCACAATGGATAAAGGCGTTAGTTAGATCCAGTGTACACGACCCAAACTGTGTGAGTTCAATACCTGTTTAAGTCTGTGGAGAACTTTGGGAGGGGAATTAACAGGAGATAACTGATACCTGACATCCATTAGACATGGCACGTTGAACTAGATCAGTCTACCCCAGTGAGCGAAATAAAGAATTCAGTTCCACATTCCAACCACCTGAAGAATTACAACGGCCGAAACGTTGTAATAAATATGGCGACAAAGATGAGGACAATAGTCCGAATAATGTAAATAATGTACATAATACCTCATCTCAGAAATATAGACTTGTATTTTCGCGTTAGTGAATATAACGAACCCGACCGGAATATCGATATCGGAGAATTATTCGAGTCGCTGTTCATTAATTTCTTTAGCATTGTTTTGTTTCTAATTAATTCACCTCAAGCAAGGTAACAATGCCACTAAGACGCAAGTGGTTACTAGAAGTGAAAGAGAATGAAAATACTTTTGGAGGAACCGGAAATCCAATCGTAAACAGTAAATATAGGATAAACCTCTTGTGAGGAGTGTGAACTGGACGATAGGCGAAACTATTTTTTACAATGATATTCACCCTGTACAAGGCCCATGAGCCACTCGAGGTAAAGCGTTACAGAATAAAAGGCACCGCTACAAGCAAGGTGAAAAAGAAGGAAAGACTTTATAGGGAACAGAAAACCCAATCATAAACAGGAAACAAGGGATAAAAATCGACTCCTATTAAAAAGATCGGAGATTAAACTGAAGATGTATCAAGAACACTATGCAAATTAAAAGACACACCATTTTTTAAATTTAATTTAATCTGATTTAGAATTAATAAATCCCTTCAATAAATATATTTTATTTTTATGTAGAATTTCTTTCATCTTTCTGTTGTTATTTTAACGGTCACTTCATGGCTTTTCCAAAAGGTTATATGTTTTTAGTTTAGTGCAATGATATGATAAATAATAGAAAAGATACAGAGTCTGCACTGTGAGAATTTTAACAGAGTTTTTCTACCATCAAAATCAGCATTTAAATTCAAGAATTTTACCCCTTTTCTAATCTGCGACCCGTGGGAGACATGAAATTTTAAGCAACAAAGGACATGGCACAATGTTGCTTCGTCTATTGATCTTCTATACATTTCAATACGTTCGTCCTATTCATCATAGACACTTGCAAATATTTATTTATTATATATCTGGTGCTTATATTACCTGACAAATCTCTCAAAATAAATAACTTTTTAGGGATACAAAAGGGAATTATCTCCCTTACTTTAAGATAAATTGAAGAGGCTCACATGACGGCCGGTGAGTGACGTCAAGGGATAGAGTGACGAAGGTTAGTAGCGATGAAAAGCACGGAGAAAAATGACGCTAGGTCTTTCAGGGAACATCACCTAACCTCAGCAGATTCATAGTGAAACCGCTGTACCTCCAGATCTTCCCTTCGGGAAATATCCGTAAGTCCCTCTTTCTTTCGTTCCTTTTTGCTTTGCTTGTTATGTAGATATTGTTGCTGTTTCTTTATCTTGGATAAACGTATATATAAGTTTCTGTACAACTTAGCGTCATAAAACTCAATCTGAGAACGAAGCACTTTTCTTTCAGCCATTCCTTTCCGTCCGTGAAATACGGTGTTATTATATAATGAATATGGTGTTATTATATAATGAATACGGTGTTATTATATAATAAATATAATGATGGCATAGCGGGGGTGGGGTAATGAAAATGGGACCGTAAATCTTTCTTCAATAACTTTTACATTATGTTGATGACTTTCAACAGCATCAACAACTAAAATGGATTGCACCTGTAACTCGAGGAGAAAAGAAGTATATAAGATGTAAACATTTCATAATAATTCAAATATATTGGTGAGAAGGAGACACCAATCAGTATAAAAAAACGGCAATAATCCATTGACTTAAGAAAACTATTTTCCTGAAAAAACACTTTTAACAGAAATATTTAAGAATTTCTATGTAATGTTAACTGTTCGTTGAATGAGTGCCAGGAGTTTTCTGACAAGGAAACGGATAATCTCACCATTAGCGTTACTATTAAGTTTGTACATGGGTAGCTTAATCTTATATATTGGCTAAAATAAGTATTTTAATGCACAGAATACCAAATTAAATTTAATGTCCAATCAAAAGAAATATTACATAAAAGAATAAACTCAAATTGGTCTATGAATTAAGAGACATTTTATTTTCGATGAGATATACCTACGCCCCAGGGTTTAAGCAACGTTGCATTTCAGTGAGTTAAAATTTAATTCTCGAAGTGAATAACCCAAATCGAGTGAGAAGCACAAATATAAGACTAGTAAATAATAATCATGCCTCTCTGTTTCAAATGAAGTAAATCACCCTTTGATAGACGTGTTTTTTTTTTCATATGGCAATTGATTTTTCAAATGTCAGCCGACATTTGTTGGGTTAATGGCTGCCAGCAGGCGGAAGGAAAGAATTCGGTATCAGCTGAGTCACTTCTCCTTGCCATTGAGCCTCATTCTCGGATCATATAGACTGTCATTTCCCTTGCAAGCTTACAAACCAGAAGCATCATACGTGTGACGTCAGTGTATCACGTGATGCAAAATGAAATTCAGTGCACCAAATAGTAATGGTGCATTTGTTACTGGATTCTTTTTCTTTCAACTTTCGATTTATCAGGAGTACTTTTCTGTAATTTATGTTAGTGATTTTTTACGGAGTTTGAAACAAATGCATTTTGGCTTTTTCCTTTTATTTGTTCATTGTGAATTCTTTCAAGCCTTTAATTATTGCCAATAATGTCTATTAACGTTTTTTTTCGATATGTTATTTTTTCTTTTGAACTTTTGGCTTTCAAATCTATAGTTTTTTTTCTTCTCTTTTTCTTTCGTCTTCTTTTTTCTTCTAGCTTCCTTTTTGATCTTTTTATCTTTTTCCTCTTCTTTTTTTGCTTCTTCTTCTTTATTTTCGCCTTTTTTCTACTCACTATTACCTCTTTTACTTACACATTTCTTTTCACATTATTTCTTTTTCTATCATTTTTCTTTTTCTTTTAATTACTTTCATATTTATTTCTTTGTTACGTTCTTTGAATTTCTCTTTTCTTTCTTCCTTTTTTCTATCATCCTTTCTATTTCTCATTCCTTACTTTCAATTTATCGTTTCGGTCTTTCTTTCCTTCTTTCTTTCTTTCTTTCTTTCTTTCTTTCTTTCTTTTTCTAGGCATTATTATCTTTTTCCTCTTTTAATTCTCTTATTCTACTACTCACACGCTTTCTCTCTCCAGTCGTTTTTATTCCTTCCTCATTTTCTTTTATTTAATCATTCTTTTTTCTCTCTTTCTTTGTTAGCCTTCATTCATTTTCATTCTTTCTTTTTTTGTTTACTTTTTTAATATTATTCTTTTTTTTTCTTCCTTTTTTTTTCTTTCTCATGTGTTTGATTCATTATTAACAACGTCCTCGTTCCCTTAGTTCTGTCTTTCTCCTTTCTTTATTTCTTCTTTCTTTCTTTCTGTCTTTCTTGTTCACGGAATCATTTTTATTTTTTCTCTTTTAATTTCATCTGTCTTCCTTTATTCTTCTATTATTCACACATTTCATTTCTGTATTTCTTTCTATCTTTCTTTCTTTCTCTTTACCTTTAATTCTTGAAACGAGGATCAATGCTCCTAGTGCATCATTTCATTGCCAGCTGAAAGCTCTAATATCTGTGGTTAGGCCAATGAAGATTTTTGAAAAGCCCGCATTTAAATAGCGACACAGTGGCGTGTGTCGTGTCGTACAGGGACACGGGTTCTGCAGATTAAATAAGCAACAGAGCAACGAACGGTATTCGGAAAATTACTGAATCATATAGAATTAAACTATTTTTTTATTAACATTTTTTCTCAAATTTTCCGATAAACATAAATGTTTCGTTTATATATTCACACACATTTCATTATCCAGATACCCACGCTACAATTAAACGACTTCAAATATATCATCAGAAATTCCATTCTGTTTATTTATAGTTCATCTAATACAAGACCCAAATTCTCCCCAATGTTGATGGCTATTGAGTGAGATTGTAAGGGAGGAGAAAGTAAGAAAGCATTATGAGGATACATAGTATAGATACCGGTTGAGACAAAGATTGTAGTTGACAGGGAAGCATTCTCTCGGGAGTTCTGCAAAGTAACAGTTCTGGGAAAGAATCTGTTTGAATGGAATTTGCATTTTGTCAAAGGAACAAGAGGACACTGTGGATGGTTTGCCATTCTGAACAGGTGTGAATATTCGAGTAGGTGGCACTAAGCAATGTAACTCATCGAATATCGGCCGTAGTAACAGCGATTATATGATGAGCATATAAGTTTCATATCTGAATAATTCAGTCTAGGGTGTTATTAATGTTTTTGTTTCTTTTTCAAAATGTTGTAGGGGCACCATGTTTAGCAGAAGTCGTATTTTTTGGGCAAGATATCCTGACGGAGCACAAAACATTCCAGACCATTTTTTTAGATATTTTCTTTCTCTTCGTATCCTAGACTGGTTGCCATTCAAGGCAATATAACTCATTCTGCTATTTTTCCATAGCTGGGGGGAGAAGAAGAGTATTCATCCCTTTCCGAAGGGTATTAGCACGTAAGTGAATATAATGGATTCGACAGGAATTCGAACTCGGCTCTCCTCAATCCGAGCCGTGCCCACAAGAAAGTTATTAATGTAGGCTTTATAGAACTTATATTTATTCAAAATATATGAACTATTATAAAAATACACTGTATTGTGTTTCAAAGTAGAGACATATTTGCTAAAAGCGGTTTTATTTTTTTAATTTGTAAGAAACTATATTTAAAATATATGAAATTACAAGGGATCCTATTGAAATCTTAAAAACAGGACATGTGTTTTAGAAATCATGTTTCAATCTTACAAAAATATTGTGGCAAAGTTTCCAGCGCAATTTATTTGAGAACATGAAATTGCATTAATTGTTTTTTTTTTTTTTTTTTGTTTTTATCTGGAAAAAGTAATTTGTGCACGTCTGATAAAATTTCGTGAAAAATACTGATTAATAGTGCAATATATTTAACTTATTTTAAAATCTTGCTTTAGAATTGTGAAAAAAGCGCATCTCACTTACCTGTGATAGAAATTAAACTAATTCATATCGGTGTAACTGACATGACACAAAAATAAACGGTTTTTGAAAAAAAATAAAGAAAGGCGAATGCTCACAGATATTCGGGAATTTATTTTTAAACTTACACTGGAACCAGAAAAATAGTGGAAAAGGGAGAGAAAAATAAAGAATTTTAACAAAATATTTATTTGGTCGTTAAGAAAAATTGATGAATGAAAAAATTACTGGTATATATATATATATATATATATATATATATATATATATATATATATATGACAGTAATTTTTTCTCCCTTTCCACTATTTTCCTATATATATATATATATATATATATATATATATATATATATATATATATATATATATATTTATATATATAAATAAATAAAGAAATAATCATACATAGAATCAATCAGTAATATTAATGCGATTGATGGAGAAATCACTTCGCTAGTAGAACATAATGTATGCATTAAAATACTGTTAATCCATTGAATGATGTGATCATCATTTATAAAACTGTTGTCAGATGTTTCTAGTGTATATTTATTTAAGTTAAGCAAGTACTTTCGAAGATCCATGTCTCCATCATCAGGCTGTATTTTTTTTCCTTTAAAGTTAAAACTTGAAGACGAAATAATTGTTTGTAGACCGAAAGATATTTTTTAAGAATGTGCTATTTATTGGTGGTTGTACAATCTCGGAACGTACGAGTCGGAACGCTAAATTTCAAAATTCCAAATGAGAATTTTTATATGAATTTTGTAATATGGTAAATCCACGAATTCTTTTTTTACAAGTGTTTTTCAGTTAACATGACATGAACTAAATATATAGTTCAATTAATATAGTGATATGTCTTAATAATTTTTTTTCTCAGAAATTTCACACTGCGGGATCAATTGGTTTTTTATATATACAAACAATTATTTCGTCTTCAATTTTAACGTTAAAGGAAACAAAATACAGCCTGATGATGGACACATGGATCTTCGAAAGTACTTGCTTAACTTTCACAACTCTTCAGTGTGGCTAGACATCCGGTTGCCTTTTAGCTAGGATCGAAACCCGACTGAATTGGTGTAAATCGGAGATTCTACCATATATATATATATATACTATATATATATATATATATATATATATATATATATATATATATATATATATATATATATATTATATATATAATGCGCTCATGTGTGTGTTTGTTTGAAATACTTGCATATACAGTAATGTCAATGGCAGTCGTCCTTATGATTCAGATAATAAAAGACTGGGGTTGGTGCTGATTATTTAAAAGCTAACGAAACTCAGAAATAGAAACAGATAAAAACTGATCAGTAGATAGAAAGGGTTAATAAAAAAAACATAGCATGCTAAATGTTCAGTATTTCCAAAATGACTTCATAGGAATAAAACTTGCTTCTAATGTTTTTTGTCTATTCATTATTGGCAAATATTTGAACGAAAAACGCATTTGTCTCAATAAGTGATATTTGCTTATAATTATTTCGAAGCAAATATTACTGTGATTTTATAGGCATTTATCTTTTTTACTTTTCTTGTACATCTTCGTAGTGACCGCGGTCACCTTGAGATTCGTTCAACAGGACCACTTATCTAATAACCACTAACATCAACGAACTATAGCGGAAGTGGACAGTATTTATCAAAGCTATGTATATTCTAAACTTTAGACCTTTTAATATCGAGCGGTGTCTCAGGCACATGAAAATTGCACACCGTCTGGCAAATCCAATTCCGATTAGCCAAACCCCTAACTACCCCACCCACCTCGTCATTTGTTTTCCCTCTTTTCACTTTGCGGTTCGATAAACGTCTGCGAGATTCCCAGAGATTTATTTTCCTCTCCCTTTTGCCGGAGACCCGAAACGGAACCTTACAGTTATATCATCCTGAAAAGGTGGTACTCTATCGGTCAGTTCAGTCATGACCCATCAACGTATGGATCCTAAAGCATGACAGATATGGAATATTGAATGTCACATTATGAATATAATCAAATTCATTGATCGAACAAACGTGTGCATATAGAGAAACAGAAATGATTCCAGACACAAACGCATGGCTACGTACGCTCTTATTTGCGCTATGATATGAGCTATAGTAATATTAATATTTTAGCATAAAAACGTACACAATGGCTTTGAATGAAGACAGTATTTCAAGTATATATACTTGGGCTTATTTTTATCTGTCAATCGAAAACTGTAAAAACAAAAAGAATTCAGCAAAGTAAATGTTAGAGATTGCCTATAAAAATATAGAAAATTACTACATATTTCTTCTTTCTTTCTTTTTATGTACCATGTCCTTTCAGGACGTAGGCGATCATGGTTCTCCACCTCTCTCTATCCCTTGTTGCTCTCAGCAAATTCATTCCATCTGCTTCCTCCCCCAGACCATGTTCTATCATCCACCTGCTCAAGCTCGCCAGGTCTGCCATGCGTTGCTTTCCTTTGTATGTCTTTTCCTCTATTCGCCCCGGGAGTATCAGATTCTCCAGTCCCTCCTTCCTCATTATGTGTCCCAGAAACTTCAGCTGCCTCTTTCTGATATTCAGTATAAGCCTTCTCTTTGTCTGCAACATCATTAAGATCTCATTGGTGCTCACATGCTCGGTTCATGATATCCTTAGCATCCTTCTGTACAACAACATCTCCGTCGCCTCAAGTCACTTCTTCATCTTTGAAGAAATCGTCCAACATTCGCTGCCGTAAAGAAGGACAGATGTCATGTAACAGCTCAGTATTCTTTTCTTTGTTACCAAAGAAATCCTGGCTAACAAGTCAGATTATAAATATTGCTTAAAAGTGACAAATTTAGTCACTGCTCAGATATGTTTTTATTGATAAGTAAACTCATTCCCAGCCTGCGTCAGAATCCGCAACTCAAACAAATGAAGAAATTATGTTATTTCATGGACTGATACATCTTCACGAGTGGTCCAGCTTTGCTGGAAGATGGATAATTTTATCGAAGTACCATTTTTAGAATCGTTGAAGACCAGTGTTATAGAACATGCTATTTACCACATAACTGGAGAGGAAGAGATTGATACATACTTTTCACATGGTTACTTACGCGTAAGTGAATATAAAAACTTTGGCTTGAATTCCAATTCAGCTCTCACATTTCGCAATACGAACCGGAATGAATTATACCATACGCATATTGAAGCAAGAAATTGCTGTTATATATATTCATATAGGTATTTATTAGGAGAAACCAAAACAAATCTATTGACAAAATTTCACATGAAAATAATTTAAAATTATTGAATTTAAAAATGCTTCACAAATTTTCATGTGGTCTTTTGTAGGACAGATTCTCTAAATTAATTATTCTTGGGTCAATTGAATAGTCGCCATTATTCATCCATACAAGACTTACCTAGTAATAATTTTAGGTAAGTGTGTGAAATACGGAACTGTCTAAGTATTTTAATATCTATTTTAAAACTTACATTCTGGTGTATTTTATGCTGCGACATAAGATTCCGGTATATACACATTAGCAAATGATTCATATATAATAATGAACTTAAGTTTGCATCATGAAATTTTATAGTGTATTTTGTATTATGTACATAGATCTTTGTAGAACCCAAATACAGTACATATATATATATATATATATATATATATATATATATATATATATATATATATATATATATATATATATATATGTGAGGAATCTAAATGAAATAATAATAAAAAACGAAAGAATATTAATCTACAACCAAGTGTGTCTGAAGATTTTAATTTTTAATATTTTGTATTGTTAATATATATATATATATATATATATATATATATATATATATATATATATATATATACAAAGATAGGTAACTATACTCCTTTCCAAAAACACTCTAATTTTTTTGATTTGCCAATAATCTCTCTCTCTCTATATTATTATATATATATATATATATATATATATATATATATATAGAGAGAGAGAGAGAGAGAGAGAGAAAGAGAGAGGGAGAGAGAGATGTTTATATATATATGCGTATATATGCGTATGTGTATTATATGTGCAATATATCGTGTTGCCTTCTGTATGATTTTGAATAGAAATAGTTTACATACTTTGTTTTCTCGGAAGGAAACTTGTGAAAACATGATTTCAATTTCATTTCAAGGTATGCTATTTTTGTGCGTGAAATTGCTGTTTGCAGAGTAAATATTTGAATAATTAACATTTGTTGAGAAAAACAATCCTAATATATATATATATATATATATATATATATATATATATATATATATATATATATATATTAACATTAGTCTGCTTGAATGGTATGCAAATATAGGCACTCTCTACTTATCTTGAAAGTTTTCTGGGAACACACAAAATGCATAACTATAAAAACTACTGTGTGTTCAATCATATTTTTCCCGAAGTTAGGCGGTCATCTTCCTAATCGCCTGCGGTATGTTTGGTAGCCATTTTCATTGAGGAGACGAAGGCTGGAATCGACAATGCTAAAGATTCTCATTAACATTGAAGGTCATCATTTGAGATAAAACCTTAAACTCCGTAGTACCAAATTAAAACAGGCTAATAATTCTTTTTTTAAAAATCAACCTTTAGAAAGAATGAACGTAGCCTATTACTAGGTAATATGCCTAGATGAGATATTAATATATAATCAGCATAGACAAAATATCTTCTATGCATATTTCTTCATATCGCCATTATTTGGAAAAGCTATACTAAACTTCAGATGATGTAGCTGAGTATTACATATTTAATTCCAAATTTCGTTTTATTCAGTAAACAGACAAAACGAGCAGGTTGCAGGAAGGAATCGTTCCATGCGTTGAGGAAAAAAAGGAAAAGAAAAGTGTCCCGGTTTTTAGACAAGCCCCGTGAACCGGTTGACAGCTTTTGTGTCCAATCAACTTGCTTGTGTCAAATTGTCGAGAGCTCCTCCCTGTGCCTCAGGTATTGATGTTGGTTGATTTTTCATGAGGATTTGTCTCTGACCCCGATTTTATTTCCTTTTGGATTTTCTACAGATTTTTTACTCATTCATTATTGACTCATTTACAGACACACACACATATAAATATATATATATATATATATATATATATATATATATATATATATATATATATATATATATATGTGTGTGTGTGTGTGTGTGTGTGTGTGTTGTTTTAAATGTTTACTTATCCTATGGGGAATGATTGCTCACTATGAGCGATAGTGCAGTTTTAGATATAGGCAATGTGTTTTTCAAAAACCAACATTGCTTTTAAACTGTCAGCTATCATCTGACGATGTTGCTTTCTATAATCCCATCCAGGCACACACCGGCACTTTCCCTGCCATCTCTCATTGTCATGTCTCTCTATATACATAATCAATTCGCCCCAAGCAAGGCAAAATAGGCCACTACGAACCATAGGAAAGACTTGAAAGAGAATGAAAATATTTTAGAAAAAAGAAAAAAAAAACGGAAACCCGTCTCTTCATAGTGAACAAGGAATAAAAATATACACTTGTTCAACAGATAGAAGAGACATGTAAACCGTACGATTAGCGAACCTGTCAACTTTTATTTAGGAGAATATTAATTATTAAATAAAATCACAGAATTCAGACTGAGACGCTAGAATATAGCAGCGAATTAATTTTTAGAAGGGGCCAGAAACCCAATTCTAAAGAGGAAACAAGGTCTAAAACCTTCTCCTGTTCTAATGAACGGAAAAGATTATAAACCTGGTTTACGGGGAACATATCTACGACAATATATATATATATATATATATATATATATATATATATATATATATATTAAAGTCAATGACAAGGTTTTTATGTCAAGAGTTAATCGTTATCTATCCTCTTTACAATACCTTCTACCCACCCAGTTCCTGATATGACACATCATCAATTGTACCAATTTTAACAGTAATCTGATACCTTCAGTGACCATTGGGCTTTTATATTGGTTGAAGTTCAGCATAAAAATACCTAGTGTTCTCCAGACATGTTTTTAGCACATCCTGCCAGAAATGAACACACACATATATATATATATATATATATATATATATATATATATATATATATATATATATATATATATATATATATATCTATATATCATTATCATATATATATATATATATATATATATATATATATATATATATATATATATATATATTATTATTATTATTTCTAGCATTGCGTCAAATCTAATAAGATTATTTTTAATCCGTCGTATCAAAACATAATCCTGGCGCTTATTACTGAGTTATTGACCCCATAATTACCGCCAATGTCAGGCAGCAATCTCATTTCTCGCCCTCGTCCAATCAGTGTCGAGAGAGTAAGGAAGTTGCGTGAATCTCGATCAATTAACTTAATCTAGTTCTTGCCCTCCCAACGTTAAACTTTGTCGTTTCTTTCTTAATTTTGATATCAGACCAAATAAGGATGTTCACAGGGAAATTCCGCCTTCGTCTGTCGGCACTTTCATCAAAAGGACTGGCAAAATTGCTTTTTGATTGTCAGTACAGGCTAGGATTGAATTGTCGTTGGTGTTGAAATATTATTCGGTGTATTAGGTTCAAAAGAATAATTGCTTGTCTCTGCCCACTCAATGGCTTTACTTAGTTCTTTTTATAGCCTTTCTTTTAACTCAAAGTTATATTAACTTCGCCTGCAAATTCTCAAATCGAAACCGTAGGCCTCGACCGTGGTGATGGAAAGCGGCCGGATGGCATTACCATTTTCCCTTTTTAAATGGGGAAGTCGTTGTTTGTGATGCGACCTGTGCGGATACGTTTTCGGCCGGTAATTTGATCAGGTCGGCGGTTGAGCTGGGGTCCGTCGACCGGAACGCAGAGATAAAAAATAGTTAAATATTTTTCTCTTGCTGACAGATTTTTTTTTACTCTTGTGGCAGTGGAGACTTCTGGGGTTATTGGCCCTCGTTCGATGGCGTTCCTTCGGAGGATTGGCGTGTTTGCGTCTCGATTAAGGGACGAGCCTCGCGAAACGGAGTGGCTCTTGCTGCGTCTCTCACTGGCCATGGCTCGAGGTAATGCTTTTTCCATCATTGCGGCTGGCAGAGGATAGCAAAAGAAAATTGTTTATAGTTACTTTGTTCAAACTTTTTATTTTCAATAAATAAATTTTCTCCTAAAATGCATTCTATTTGAACTTTCTTATGCTAATTCTTCATTCGTTTGTTTGTTTACAAACATATATAAAGGCATAGACAAAATTATGGGGTAGATGTATAAAATATAATTGAAATGCATGTATTTTATCATTTAAAGAAAAAGAAAAAACCTTTTAAAGTACATTTAATGTATATATTTAATGCTTGATCTTTTACTTTTTAGAACAGCCTTTATACGCGTTTGCGTATTGGAAGCCTGCTTAACACAAACATTTGGTTCGATTATCTACCATTCTTTATGAAGTTTGGATTGTATTTAACGTTTTGAAGTATATTTATGCACCCTCATTGTTGCACCTAAGCATGACCACAGACGTTCAATGCGATTCATGTCAGGAGATTGAGGACGCAATTTAATTACCCTTACTTCTATCTTTTCAAAGCAACACTTCAAATCTCTGGATGTGTGACATGGTGTGTTGTCTTCTTGGAAGATTACTTTATCTGTCATGTTATTGTTGAAAATTTCCTATAATGAATGTTGGTAACATTGGTCTAATATGCTTGGGTGACTGTTGGAATTCATTTTACACTAACCTCCAAATTTGACAATATATTGAGCAACATACACTTCCCAAACTCTTCGGCAAACATAAACAACTCCTGGGGTTACAAAAATCTAATAATTGTTCTTTTTTTTTTTTTTTTTTTTTTAATTAGGGATAATTTTTTATTCAATAAAAATACAGTATTAATAGCCGTAATAAAATAAATTATGCTCAATAAATTGGTTTCATCTAATAAGGTCGTTGCTTTCAGCAGACCAGACAACAACTTTAGTCTTATTCTCAGCCGTCCAGTTTTCATGTTTTTGCAAAAGAAAGTTTCCTTTTTTATTAACCTCAGACAGCAATATTTTTTTCTCTAAAGAAGGTTTGTAACATTGGTCTAATATGCTTGTGTAACTCTGTGTGTGTGTGTGTGTGTGTGTGTGTGTGTAAAGAATAAGATAAGACGTTACTTTTCAATGCAAATTTATCATTGGAACATCCACATTTTTCATTTATTTTCATTTTAATTATATATTATCATTGCATGTATATATATATATATATATATATATATATATATATATATATATATATATATATATATATTGTGTTAGCATGAAGCCACATCGTGGCCGAGGTCTTGAGTGTACTGGATTTTTATAAATTGTTGATCACGCTAAATAACTCTCTGTAACTAAGGTTCTGATAAGAATAGTTGCAGTATAAACCACAGGTTGTCTCTGTGGGTGTTGAGCATACACAAAGCGAGAGTCTGCAATAGGGATTAAATCGCCTTCCTAGTAGACGGCCATCCTCGAATACGAGTTGCCAGCTATATATATATATATATATATATATATATATATATATATATATATATACAGTGTAACCCGGATATAAGAGACCCGGATATAAGATAAACCCGGATATAAGAGAGATTTTCTCTGGTCCCAAATTAGAGCCTGTGTTAATGTATATAAATAGACCAAACCCGGATATAAGAGAAACCCGGATATAAGAGACTTTTTCTCTGGTCCCGACAAGTCTCTTATATCTGGGTTACACTATATATATATATATATATATATATATATATATATATATATATATATTGAGACAGAGACAGAGAGACAGAGAGAGAGAGAGAGACAGAGTGATATGAATAGACCAGATAGCTTCCACCCCGGTTTTTGAAAAGTTGTAAATATTTATTTATTGTTTCCTCTTTCGGATTGTGTTTCTGCTTCCTCCTAATGTTTTCACATTGTCTTTCACTACCCACAGCCCCCATTTTCACAAGGAAGTCTCCCTATATGCGGACTTCCTGAGGTTGATCTCAGGGATGGGATAAAAGACAAAACAAGACTGAATTATCTTAAGAACGATACATAGCGAAATGTTTTTTTCAGGATGTCAAGTCTTACACGTTAAGCAATGCAGACCTGTTTCCTTCATGTTCATCAATGGACGGAGACAGCGAACGCCCCCACCTGCCTAGTTAGAGGCTCTATACGTCAACGTTAACCAAAACAACTCGCGATTACCGGCAGCGAAATAAGAATGCCACTTTATTATTAATCGATAAACGTCGCCACAAGACAACACGGGACATTAGTCTTATTATTCAGTAAGTTATTTTAATATTTTAGTGTGTCCTCTAATACTACATTAGAATATATTAACATTGATTCTGTCTATAAGTAAACGTTACTAAATATTATATTCACACTAACCTTAATAAATTTTTCCTACTCACGAAACACGTTGGCATAAAAGTTATTCCTCTTGTTATTTATTTTATTTATATGTGTATGAAGAAATAAAAAATTAACCACACACACACAAATACACTCCCGCACTCGTGCACAAATACACACACACACACACACACACACATATATATATATATATATATATATATATATATATATATATATATATATATATATAAATGAGGTTGTGTCAACTTTTGCATAATTATATATGTATATAAATATATTTCACGCAAACAAATCACAGTAATATATATGTATATATATATGTATGTATATATTTGTCATTATATGTTTACGTGTATATATATATATATATTTTAATTTATATATATATATATATATATATTTATGGACTCTACCATGGATTTCGACAGATGACCACAGACACACTCCCACACTCGCGCACATATGCACGCTACCATATATATATATATATATATATATATATATATATATATATATATAGAGAGAGAGAGAGAGAGAGAGAGTGAGAGAGAGAGATTTTTTTCTTCAGGGGATATATCTGAAGATGAATATACTTTAGTAATCCATCTTCAGATCCGTTTATAACAGCGCGGCATTAATTCTGGTCAAAGAAAAAAGACGATGTTTTATTTTCCTTTGATACACGGAGTCAAACACATTTATTGCCTCCTGAAACTTTCTCACTACACAGTTTGAAAGTCGGTATATTACAAACATTTTTGTACTTATCTTTCCTTTTTTTTTTTACTCAGTCTAAATTTCTTTCACCTAATACACTGAAAGTCGGTGAATGTTTTTTCTACATTCAGCGTATGAAATTCATCTAATCAATCACGATGTCACAATCGTTGAGAAATACGACATCTCTGTATTTCATCCATCAGTTTAAATAACGAGGTATTTTTTCGATTTTGAAATCCTTGAAAATTATTATTTCATTTATGAATCTTGTCATTTGCTTTTTAAGATGTCTGAAATTTAACTCATGTTGATGGCGTCATACGAAAGCCACTTGCAACATATGAAGCCTCATTATGTAAATGTTTCAATATATACAGGGCGTGCATATAGTTCGTGTGCACTTTATAAAATTATAATTTTATTTGTATTTTCGATGGAGATAATCTGTAAAAAATGTTATAAAGTTTAATATACCTAGTTTTAAGTATAGTTATTGAATAAATCTTTACAACAAAATTTGTAACAATTTTTAGATAAGTTAAAAAATATTTTCTTTTTTCCAGAATCAATTTGATCCATGGCTTCAACTGAGGAAAAAGTAAACTGTATCCTTTGGTTGGCTGAACTGAAATCTACTTTTGCTGTACAAAGGAAAGTTTAGAATAGAATGCAATAAAGAACTACCTCATAGGAACACTATTGCTAAATGGATGAAAAAATTTAAAGAGACAGTCTACGTCCATGATAAACCACGGTCTGGAAGGCCATGTATCAGCGACGAAAGTGTTGCATCCATAAACTTCAATAAAATTTCAATAAAGTCTTAAAAATATAGATTTCTTTCTTTCTAATCCTTTTTACAAATTATTTCTATCGCAAATACAAATAAAGTTATAGATTTTAAAGTGCACACGAACTTTATGGACATCCTGTATAATTTATCTTTTATTATTACACGTCATATAAATTTTAGTTTTCATGTTATATTGCTTGAAATGTTGGTCGAATTTTTACATTTAACTTTTCTACAAGTGCCACTCATGTATTGATTAGAATAAACTGGTTTTATTTACTACTTTAATCACATTTATAGTTAGTATTATTTTCTGTTAAATGATATGTTGTTCAACGTGTAAAAGTAGCCAATGTATAATTTATTTTTCAAATAATAATTAGAGATCTAAGAATATTCATAGATTGCATTTCTATTTAAGACGTATTATCTGAAACTGTTAATACTTGAATCTGTTATAGGAAATAATCCCTATTTTCAAAACAATTACATACTCACATATATACTAGATTAAAATACACCCAACCTCTATTTTCTACCCAATAACAGACAATATTTTCAAACATTCCCAAATGACGACACAACTGAATATAACATAATGTGAAATATCTGACCAATCAGCGAAAAAAAAACTTCCTTATTTTTTTTTTCTGGAGAATACTTTCGGAGAAAAATATCTCATAAAAATCAACAGATTCTTGATTTCAAGAAGTTTGATGCAACAGGCCGTTTAAACACAAGATATGGCGTGGCTACATAAACATCCACCCCAACCCGCGTCCTGAAACAAACTTATGTTGCGACTTTCAAACAAATCGTTTCCAACAAGAGTAGCGACGGCCAGTGAATCTTCGCGGGCAATCAAAGTCTTTTCCCAACTCAGCTTTTTAGTGTGGGCTATCACTAAAATTCTTTTTTTTAAACACCAGTTTATTCTGTGGGCCAACTACCCAAAGATTCTAAGTCAACTAATTTTTTTTTTTTTTTTTTTTACTCCTTTTTGATTGTTTTTAAATTAATGTACAAATATTTGTAAATACAAATGGGCACATGGCCGATTGGTTAAAAAGTTCGCATACCCGGATTTGAAACTCAACATGGTCAAGACTCGTGTGCTAGTACAAAGTCACAAGTGGTGGCCTTCTTCAGGGTGTTGATCACGCTAGATAATGCGCCATTTCCCAGAAACTAAGGTCTGTTCAACGTAGTTGCAGTACAAAGCTCGGGTTGGCTTTATGGGCGTTAAATAAACACAAAGCGGTTGACTAGGCACCCAGGCCATGCCTGTGGCTATTAGAGTCCTTCCTATGGAGGTGAATTTAGTGTGGAATCGTTCCTCATCGAAAAGTCACCGGAGATCCTAGCTCTCTGTGAAACTAAAGTTAACTCTTCAATCTTGTCTTCTGATTTCTCGATTCCTGATTATCTTCACCTGCAGAGGAAGGACTCTAATATCCGCAGGCATGGCCTGGGTGTTTATGCTCGTGAATATATCCGGCTGGCTAGAGAACACTCTTTTAAATCTCCAGGCCATACTTGATTGGGTTTCCGTCTCTCTTTACGTGAGTCAGTTATCCGAGTTCGAATTCCTATCGAGTTCAGTATAATCACTGAAATACGCTTGGCTATAGGTTGAACATCAGCACAGACTTGATCCTATCCAGTCTATCGAAGATCATGAATGGAAAGAGGCATGAACACCCAAGCGTGTATGGCATTTAACTGGCTGAACTTCAAGCAACAGAAATAATCATCCATTCATTTATACTGATCCCTTGGACTGCTTTCTAAATTAAAGACCAATGTCCGGTCTCCGTTAGTTTAAGTGTGTTACTAGACTGGCATTTAGGTCCCTCCCTTTTACTATTAAATTATTTAAATAGAACAGCCAATTCTGCTCCATCAGTTTCTTTTCTCGCAATTCCCACATGTGGAACTCACTTCCGTTTCCTTGCTTCCCTGATAAATACAATCTTCAAAAATTTCAATGCAACGTGAATAGCCATCTTCATCTTCTTTAACCCCATTCAGCTTTTATCCATTCCTCCGTCATCATTACCTAGTCTTTTCTCCCACCTTCACTTTCTGTAACCCCCTGCGTACCAGTGTCGTTTCTACCTTGTTTGAGGATATATATATATATATATATATATATATATATATATATATATATATATATATATGTGTGTGTGTGTGTTTGTAAATTACAGGTCGTTGTCGTTGTATGTACTTATCTCTATATGCATATGTATAAAATGCATCATAACCGAATAATAGTGCTGTATTTGATCGTTAACTGTTTTTTTCATTGTTATTTTATATCATAATGTCACATTATTTCATTATGTGATTTTAGTTCTAGAAGGTTTGTTAGCGGTAGAAAAATATATATAAACGTATCAACAAGGCTATTCCTGCTCTCGAATGATTTTAGATGGACAGGTCTAAAAGTAGTTTTAAGAAGCAGAGAAGCTTGAAGATGAAGTCCAATTTAAAAGCGAAATGAAGAAAAAATGACAGAGTCTAAAAAAATATTTTTAAAAAAATTGAAAAAATATCTTAAAGAAAATGAAAAAAAAAATGTACAGAATACTGTTCATCTCGAAAGAATATTTTCTATATTTTTTATTGTCGAAAATTGCATACTCCCTACATTTGCCCCACTTCACCGATAAAAAAAAAATCAAAAAATGAAAAAAAAAAAATCTGGATAATTTCGAAAAGAAAGATCTGTTATGATATGCGAGGATATTTAGACAGGTTCGCTGTTAAAATAGATATTTTCCTTTTTTTTCCTGTTTCTATTATTGCAGAGTTCCCGACAGTTTCGCTATATAGTTATCCGCCTTTGTCTTTACAAAAATAAAAACATTAATATATATCAAATAATGAAGAGACGCAATAAAGAAAAGATTTAATTTTTATCAAGGTAACTTAAAACGGATTTATTTATGAGTATTCTGTCTTTTTTGGCTATGTAAGCAATATATTTTTTGCTAATCGTTTTGATATATTTACATTTTTTCATTTGAGTTTTCTGCTCTATCAATATTTGCAAAAACAAGACGACCCCAGTCATAGCCCTACTCAAAATATTTGAAAAAATGTGGAAAAAAACAAAAAAAGATGACGGCTGTCTGCTGACCTATGTCGGGAGATTTAGTAGGGCGGATGCACCCAGAAATAACAAAATAAAATATGTGGCTGCATTTTATTTTTAGTGTGGACCGGGAGAGCAGCATAGTTTTCTTTTAATATTTTTCTATGTATATCTAGTTAAATTGGTTAGAATTTTTGTAAGCTAATGGTCATTTTTTATGTGTCTGTATATATTTTTTTATATTTAGGAAAGGAGAAATCTAAAAAAGTAATTTGTTTAATCTAAACATACTGTTATATTCATGGCTGGGCAATGGTTTCTATTTTGCAATATTTCGAAAGCATATATTTTCACTTCTACGTTTCATATTATACTCAATCAAATTTAACATCAGAAAATGTACCCACTCGTTACATGAATTTTATACGGCTGTCGGAATTACACCTAACAAGAGAATTTGTTAAAGATTAAAGATAATAGCCATACATTTCAGAATTTGATAAATAAAAAAATAATATTAAATTAATTTTAACTTCATGAATATTCATTGGCATTTGATATACAGTAGAATCCCTCATATCCGAAATCCCTCATATCCAGAATCCCAAGTATCCGGAAATGATATTGATGTGTATATTTGAACTATTTGGTTGACATGTAACTGATTTGATATTTCTTTTTTTCAGGGAATTTATTTGGATAATTGCTTATGCTTATTTCCCCCTAATGGTTTGTATTGGTGCAAAAGATGATGGGAATAAGAGGATGATTTTTAATGAAACCTGGACTGAAACTGAAAAAGATATTGAAAAGATTTTCAGTTTTATGGAAAGAAATCCAGGATTCAGCTATGACGATTGAAATAACGCACGCAGAGTAAGAAAGTGTCTTTCGTTTAAAATTTCAAAAACAAAAGAAAAACGAAATGCGGAAAAAGTTGAGAATGACATTAGAAGAGAATGAATCATCATGAAATAGCCATTAAAAATCCCCGTTATGTTATTTGTTTTGCATAATGGCATACCTTAATTTCAATGAATTTTCATTAACATTGCTTAATTTATTTCTTTTTCCTTAAAATCTATTCTCTTATATTTCACTCACCATTAGCTTAATTTGTTTACTATAAACTATTGAAAATAAGTGTTAAACCTGGTTTCAGTTCTTTTATTTTAATCTAAATATAACCCCTGATATCCGGATTTTGTAAGCAATTCCTCATATCCTGAAGACCTCATATCCGGAATGCCTTCTTAGTCTGGCTGTCAGAGATTCTACTGTATAATGATTGAATTGATTTTTACGGCTTATCAGACTTTTGAGGGTTATTCAAAGCCGAAAAATATTTTCAGATTATCCGATTCTTTTTGGAGATAAAGATTTAGTGACATAAATCCTACTAATTAACCGAGAGCTGTTGAGGTGGTGGAGAAAAGGATGATTGATGTCATTCCCAACGGTATTTGCGCGTAAGAGAAAATAAGGAACCCGACTGGAATTGTAACTCGGCTCTTCGATTTCCAATTTCGAGATGTTATACATTACACCTTCCGCTCATCGTTTCTGACCAGACTCGACGTTGCTTAACTTCGCTGCTCTGTACGAGAACTGGGTTTTCAACGTGATATGACCGTGAGCCTATTAAAGTTTAATTCTAAATTATGTTACTTGAAATTTTCTAATGATTTTTAGTATGTCTATTTATGTACCGTGTCCATTCAGGACGTGAACGATCATGGCTTTCGACTAATCCATTTCTCTCCTATCTGTAACCGACTTAGATTCATTAGCATAAATATTTGTCCCAGCTCTGATATTCATCCACAGAAAATCAGCCTTTCCCTCCTTCCGTTACAACTACATTATTTTCTGCGAGCTTAAAGTCTCTAGAATCTCCTTCTTTGGTATATTGCCTATAAAAGTATCGTTTTTGCTTTTATTTCGCTTTAAAATTCTTCGTTACGCACAGGCCGTGATATTCTCAGAATCCGTCCAAGGAACCATAAATCTACCGATTCGAGTCTCTTTAAGGAAACTTTCCAGTATTCACTGCCACGTAAGAGGATATATTATATATGACCTTAGAACACTTTTTACATTATTCGGACTATTGTCCTCATCATTGTCGCCATATTTCTTACAACGTTTCGGCCGTTGTACACTCCGACATTCTTCAGGTGGTTGGAATGTTGAACTGTACCCTTTATTTCGGTCTACTGGAGTAAACTGTTATAGTTCCACGTGCCATGTTTAATGGATGTCAGTTATCAGTTATCCCCAGTTAATTCCCCTCTCCAAGTTCTCCACTGCCTTAACCGGGTAATGAACTCACACTCTTTGTGTCCTGTCACTGGATCTAACTAACGACTTTATCCACTGTGCCATGTGTCCTTGATCAAAGATTACAAAGATGAATGTGTCCTTGAACAAAGATATCCTTGGCGACAAAGATGAGGACAATAGTCCGAATAATGTAAATAGTGTTATACTGGAACACACCTATTCTATAGTTAATAGACTCTCCCACATATAATAAGCAGTAGTAGTAGCAGTCGCCAGTGAGCTCAGTGAGTTGGTGAGTCAGTCGATGTCGGACATTAAAGTATCAACCACCACAACTAGATTGCTGCGTCATTAATTATTATATCAAGTTCCTAACGTTTTTGCACGTCGAACCTTTTTAGGAGCGACTTAGTGAAATACAAGCCTCCACTGTGAAACTACTCTATAAAAATAGTGTACATAATACCTCATCGCAGTAATATAGACAGACCGTAGAACAATTTAGTACTATTCAATTTTTTTTTTGTAACAAAATACTATTTCTGAACATAATCTACTTCCTGGAAAGTATCTTGTGAAACCAGTCTTAACCTACAACTGTGTAACTTGAGAACTTACAAAACTGTAGAAGCTAGACAGTTTCTACGGACAACTGCGAATTCTGATAGGGGAAAATGTACTTTCAAAATATCCCCAACAAGAACTTGTACGCAAGAATCTCATTCGTTTTTGTTCATTTTGAAAGCAAGATGGAAACTTCTTGGACATATTTTGCGAATGGATCCAGAATGCCCAGCTAACAAATCGATGGAGTCACAATGCTGAACGGAGACGGAATGATCCCACTTTTCTTTTCCTTTAGAGAAGTTTACAATCAAGGAAGATCTGTAACAAATCCGCAAACATTCAGAGGACAGAGAAGAGTAGCAAAATATTGTCGAATCAGTATACAATGTCACTGAAGATGAGAGAATGTGTTAATTTATGATTTCAAATCGTAACAATTTGATGCTTCGTCATTTCAATACGCCTCATGATTACTGTGTCTCATAAATTAAATGCATTTTATAACGCGTGAAATTAGAAACATTTAATATATTCCCATCCACATATTTTACATTCATACTTACACAGGTATACCAATATGCTGGCACCTTTTAAGTCTGATGATATGTTTATCAACAGTTTATTGAAAACTGACTGTGTTGTCTGTGTGTAATTATGATTTACCCTGTTTCTCACTCAACATCACAATTTTTTGACTAATAAGTCGCCGAGCAAGATTCAAAATATTTAACTGGTGAGGGTTCATATATCAATAGTATGGAGTCATACCTCTCGCCAAATTTGTTAGTATTAACTGAACATAAAAGGCCTTAGTCATGGAATCATTTTGTGGATTTCTAAAATTTTTCCGAGTTGAATTAATGGTAAAAAGCGTCATCTCGGTTTGCCAGTTCCAATTTACGCACAGTTGAGACTTTTATAGAGATTGTAAACGAGAATTTCCATCACTACCCAGAATGCTGGGCTGGGGCTTATTTTTTCCTCCCTCAGATACATGGTGCAACATTCAAACATATGGTGACGTTTTCCTACGGAAATACATTTTCACCAGATACAGAAAATATCTCTGAGTCGCAATCATCATATTGGAGTATATCCAAGGTTCACAGTTTCCTGAATATGTCCTCGCAAGCGACATAGCAAATAAATACAGACCTGGATCTGGAATCCTAAATATGGTTATAACAGAAACACAGAAGAATCTTCGACAGCTCCAGTTCCCATTTGGAATTATTATACATATGACTCTTTTTCGTTCGCTTTTCACATTGTTGCTTCATATATGTTATATTTTCTCTGCGTGGAACAAATGTAAATATGCATATATAATTTTGTATGACTTAAAACTAAACAAAAAAAAATCCATAGTGCCTCAATTATCCGGAAAGAAAGAACTATCATAATATAAGTGAAAACACTGATGTCCACAGTCTGAAGAATGCGTTTAAACATAAAAAAGAATCTTGCCAAAGAAAGAAAGATCATCATTTCAACTTAGAGCTAGAGTGTTCAATTAGAAAAGATCCAACTCAATCCATAAGACGTTTGGCACGTGAGAGAGGAGTTACAGTTATGATAATCCAAAGAGCAGTGATAGAAGACTTGCAAATGTAATCGTGCGTGAAACACGTGATGCACCAGGACAAAAGTTAGAAGTTTAGAGAGAGAGAAGATCATCACGAATAAGTTAGAAAAAGATCCTTAAATAATATATATATATATATATATATATATATATATATATATATATATATATATTATTAATTTTATTTCAATCCTTCATAAGCTTCCGATTCTTAGATATGATCGATTTCATTACGATATATCTGTTAACCTTGCAGGGTAATTTTCCATTCTTATTACTCAAAGTAGAGCCAAAAAGAGTTATAAAACCTCAGAAAATTCCAGTAATATATCTTTAACCATTTCTAAGATACAACGTTTCAAACTTAATCTAACAATAGGACAGTTTTTGTTACACCACACACACACACACACACACACACACACACACACACATATATAATATATATATATATATATATATATATATATATATATATATATATATATAAAACATCAGATGTAGCCTGATGATTGCGTTTAGCCCAAAACTCTGAAATGTTCACTTTTATATTTACATACGCTCTATACTTACGCCATAAATATAGCAAACCTTAAAACTATATTTCTTCAAATATATATATATATATATATATATATATATATATCAAATATGAAATTTAATACTGGAAATAATCTACGTAGATGTCTACACCCCAGAAGCTATGAGCATACTGTCTAGATCTATAAATTTTTCCCGTAATTGTTTTTTTTTCACACATGGTGTTAACTTTATGACCAAACTCCAAATTGTTTGTTTAAATTAATCAATTAAAAGCTTAAAATGTTCATTTGCTTGTTGATAAACTACATTTTGTAAATTAAATTTAAATGCCACGCAAATATCTTTTGATTAAACATTAAACAATCATTAAAAAGAATAAAATAAAATAAAAACTTAGCTGGGAACCAGGTTCGCAGTGAGGATGATACCATATATGCTATTCAGGACATTTTTGACCAAGAGGATGAAAGGAACTTTACCAATGAGACCCACGCACTGCAACACTGATGATAGAAATGTGTGGACTATAAGGGGAATAATGTTAAAAAATAAAACGAATCTGGTCACAACTCATGAGAATATCAGCCTATGAACTCTTCAGCTGATCCTCATATCTATCTATCGAAGTGTTTTAATTCTGTAGACGAACAACTTGTTATTCACTGTATAATAATCATGAAAGAAAATTAATTGACAAATGAATTTGAGGTGTTGTATAACTAATTATATATATATATGTGTGTGTGTGTGTGTGTGTGAGTGAGTGTGAGTGTGCTTGTGTCTGTTTCATTGTGTGTTTGTGCACGCATTATTTTATAAACAAGATTTTATATTCTTGTTTAATCTTTCTAAACTTGTTAGAGTTGTTCTTTATGAACACAGTGAATGTTAGTAAATGTAAATTATATATATATATATATATATATATATATATATATATATATATATATATATATATACAATTTATTTTTGAAGACAGATTGATATGAACAGAGATTGATAGAAGATAGATAAGAACATATATATATATATATACATAGATAGATAGTAAAACGCTGAAAATAAATAGATAGATAGATAGTAAAAGGCTGAAATAAGTAGATAGATAGACAGATAGATAGGAACGGACTGAGATTGATAGAAGATAGATATGAACTGACTTATATACGTATAGATATTTAAATAGATATCTAGATAGCTAGCGAAGTGGCTAGGTAGATAGATAGATAAATAGATATAAAGGAACAGACTGATATTGATAGATAGAAGATAGATATGAACAGACGTAGATGTATATGTATAAATAGTTAGATAGATAGATAGATAGATAGGAACAAACTGAGATTGATAGCTAGATTATACATATGTACAGACATATATATATATACATATATATATATATCCTAAGTATAGATATATATATATATCTAAGTATATATATATATATATATATATATATATATATATATATATATATATATATATAGATAGATAGATAGATAGATAATTTCTTCATACGTTCACTTTATATGCAATGTTGCTTTATAGCAAAGCGTTTGGTGCTTCAACTTCAACTAATATTTTCTCTCTATCTCAATATATACGACATAAAATTGCAATTAATGTTACGTCATTGAAACAGAAATAACAAGGCCACTTGGAAGAGCGGTAAACGAATGCATCAGTTGATATTCGATGCAATTAGTTCATTTTCCTGTAAAATGGAAAATGATGTAAAAGAAACTAGCGTACAACGGATTATTAATGACTATTTAGTTTGGCCTTCGGGCTGAGCCCTTTATTGGTGCTTTACAATAAATTTTTTGGTTATTTGACTTCCTAAACCTATAGATTCATCGACGCGATTCAGTCTGCTCGCTTCAATCAATCAATCAGTAAATAATATTTGCCATATATATACACATATACATATAGGCAAACACAATGATGGCAAAATGTATGTTTATATCATTAATACTCTGGAACGATTGAGAAAATTATATCCTAGCAGTTCAAATCTATCTTTCTATTATAGATTACTCTATGTACCAACCTTGATCTCTTCATATGTATATATCTATGCTTCTTTCTATCACATACTTATATGTATACTTTTGTGTCTAGCGTTCCCGGTAGGAGCCTTGGTCTCTTCCTATCTGCAAGGTGCCATGTGTGAATTGCCGTCTAAATAATGCTAAAATGAAAATAACATTGACATCTCATTTTAACAGTTATTTTTACCAAAATTACACAAAAAATATCTTGAAATAATAAAGAGCAAATTTATTCAATGAAATTTCCATTGGCTTCAACCAGAGACTTCGGAATCCTCTGCAACTCTTCTGGACACTCTTCTTTTTAAGTTGGTGAATGCAACCATAATCCTTGTCTTCAGTTCATCATTGGTGTTACTTGATATTTGCTTGTCTCTTTCTCATCTGCCTCCCAACGTTATAATCAAGGAGGTGCATTCTGAAAAGTTCGGTGAACAGATATAAAGGGTGATATGATCGCAGAAATTGTCTAACATCTATGACTGGTTTATCCTGCTTCTCATAGTTCAGAGTCCTATTAACTCAAGGTAGCATTCCCTTCTCAAGTCAGTTGATGTAGGGCTCCGTGTTGTGTCTGAGGCCCTCATAAACAAATTCGGGGCACTTTTCTTATCAGAATGATCAGTGTGAGTTTTCTTACCTGCCGTATATTCATAATCACTATTAGCTTTATCAAACTTTCTTAATCCCCAGCATTGTTCTCAGATTGACACGGAAACATTCTAAAATATTTGTATTGTAGCTTGCGGTGCAAATGTCAAGAAGGACAGCATGTCGTTTACAAATTTCTGGCGAAGTGAATTGCGTCATATTGCTTTTCTTTTTTCTCACAGAAGGGGCCCAACTAATCCTTCTATACTGTGAAGTCAAAAATAATAAAAAGAAAAAGGCAACACGCATGCACAAAATTAAAAATATAAAATGACGACACTTTGCCCATCGCATCCTGTATATATCTAGAACCTTTACCTAAGCGAAGTTTCAATGTGGTATAAGGCCGAAAATATGGGATACCTAACGAGGATTGAACTCACTATTCAGTCGAAATTGATCTAGCGAGACATGCTTTTTAAATATTACACTACTAAATAATTTTTAAAGCATAGCTTAGATTTGGTATATGGTGAAATGTATGGAACACCCAGTCATGTTTGAACTCACTTTTCAGTCGTAATTGATTTAGATACAAGCTTGCTAAGAATTAGATAACACTGAATATATATTTGGATAGATAGCGGACACAAATTGTGTAACTTTAACATTAAAGTTATCTGAAGGTGGCTGATGCAACTCCATTACACGTATAGCATGTCTGACATTGCGGTCATATAAAACTTCCCACTGAGGAACTATGTCATTTAACGATCTCGTCGTTGAAATTGAACTCGGAGGTTAAGGGAGGAGTTACTCTACTTATATTAATGTGATAAATACGCCATACAAGTTCTAGGTGTTTCATTTAGTTATATTCACACTAATTTATTTGTCGCTGAAATTCTGCACACAGATGCAAGTGGAACCAAAAATAGAGAATGGTTAGGCAGCAAAATTTCTTAGACATGGAAATCATTGAACAGAGTGCGATTTATAAAACTCTACTAATTGTAGAGCTTGAAACATTTCCTTCAATGAATGATCGCGTTTAATGTCAATGAATTCAATCTGTAATTCATCAAGTGCATCAACATCAGCAGAGAAAGGGAAAGTTAATAAGTTGAATTTAAACTGAATGTATCTGAAACTCTCATACCTTCCAAATGCTTCACCTGATCCTTAAAATTTGTGTACAGATTTGCAGACAATTTCTCCTTTCCCAAAAAAAAAAAAAAAAAAATAGGTGAACTTGCGCTCACTTGCTTGCCTTGAAAACAAAGATAATTTTGGTTGAAAAGATTTGACCTGCTTATACATTTCATGAGCCAAAAAGTCCTTTTCCTGTCATTTTTCATTTTGCTCATTCAAATTTTCAAAAAAAAATAAATAAATAAAATAAAATCAGCTGCTAACATATGTTCATATTTCCACTTATCACAGTCCATTTTTGTAACAATTTCATAAGCAATTCCTTTCATATGAAAAAGGAGCAGAATTTATTTTCGTAAGTCCTACACTCGCTTCAACAATTTCCTGAGCCATCGTATATTGTTGCGGTAGATAACATCGCTATGCTCAGCCTCCACATCCTCTAGTAGGGATTTGAATTTTCTGTGACTGAGTGCTTTTGCCCTGATGGGGTTTACTACAATCACCGTTGGACCCATCACATGCTTGAGGTTAAGAGAAAATTTACACAGTTTTTCTTGGTTCAAATGCAGTGAAAAGACAAGAAGGGTAGGTTAAGATTGTTTTTTCTCACCTAAGGATTTAACCATGTCCACATTTTTCCCACGTAATGCTCGGGTACCATCTGCTTTTATGCTTGTCAATCTATCCCATGATAATATTTTTTTTCAGTTATATTGACCCCACATTCAAACAAATACTGACCGGTTGCTATATTTTAATCGATTCTAGTGAGAAAAGTTCTTCGTCAATTTGGAAATTCTCATCCATTCCACGTACGAAAATTAAGAACTGTACTGAATTCTGGGTGTCAATATTCCCATTTAATGCTAACGAATAATATGCAAAATCTATACTGTTATCCCTCAGCTGTTGAGTCAACTCCTCACTGATCATTTCTATGAGACAGTCCTCCTCGATAATGAAATATTTTCGAATTTACCTTTCATTTCAGGGAATAAAGCATTTGCACAATCCATCATTCATTGTTCTATTAACTCGCCATCTGAGAGTGGTTTCTTACGTCTTGAAATTCGGTATGCCACCATAAAATTTCTCTCCAACGCAATATCGTAAATTTATCTTAAAAAAAGTTTGTTGCATGTAAAATTTTTCAACATATTCCATAGCCTTTTACTTCTGTTCTTCATCAGTCATGTTGTGACCAAAATTCCCGGGTTTTCTTTGGTATTGCCGCTTCAAATTGTACTCCTTTAACACATCAATCGTCTCCTGGCACAGTAAACACAACGTTTTATTCTTGGAACTGATGAAGAAATACTTGTTTATTCATTCTTCATTAAATCTACGGCACTCTTCCTCAATTTTACGTTTTTTAGGAGGAATTGTTCGTAGAGTTAGAGAGATCTCGTTGTTTTGCAGACGACTATAAAAAATAACTACGCATGCGCAATATCATACGCTTGCGCAGAGAGTATGTAACCACCGGAAAATGGGGCGTAGATTTCTATGACACTGAAAAAGTTAACCTCGGTTCAAGCACAAACACTGTCACAAATAATTATTGTTTTTTTTTCTAATTTGCTGCAGGATTCCGCAAGCCGAACGAAACTACATAGAGGTCCGCATACTGCACCAGGTCCTCAGTTTCTTCACCCTTAATGTAGGTTATAGGTTAATATATATTTATTTATTTGTCTATATGCTTATTAAATTATTTACAGATTTACTATTTATTACTTATTGTTTTTGAATATAAATTCTTTTTATAATATATATATTTTTATTTGTATATATTTTTATGGGTTTTTGAAGGTTTTAAAAGATATTATGATTTTTTATTATATTAATATTTATTTTTATTTTTACTTATAGTTTCTTCAGTCATTTTACTAATTTTATATATTTAATTAGATTAGATTACCTCCCTTCCATTATAAATAATTAATACTGAATAACCCACTATTTTAAAATAAAATAAAAGTAATAATTAATAATAAATATTTATCTTTTACGATCATACAATTATTTTAGTTGCTAGAGTTAATGTCATGAAAAACAAAACTAATTTTTATTAAAAAGTTTTTGTAAAAATATATCCTGAAATAGATAGTGCTTAAATACGCCAGCATTAGGGCAAACGGATATATTTCCAAATGTTTGGAATGAAACGCAGAGTCGTGAGAACGGAGTGGAATAATATGCATATTTATTAATATATATATATATATATATATATATATATATATATATATATATATATAATCATTTATTTAAAATATGATTCCAACACGCTACATAAGAGTTCTCATGTTTCAAAACAACAGCCGAAACTTCAATATAATTATTTGAATTAAATTGAATTAAAGTAAGCTCTGTTCCATCTTCAAGCGAAATTTTTTTCTTTCCTATTTTCTATATATTTTTCACACACACACACACACACACACACACACACACACACACATATATATATATATATATATATGAATTTTCAAAAAATTCAACTTTAGCGTTGTGACCGCACGTTCCAGAATTTCCTACAGTTAACAATAACACAGTTATATAAAAAAAAAAAAACATTTCGACTCACAGCTAATCTTTCGTGTTCTGTTATTACCTGGTTGTATTAAAAAAAAAAACCAAAAAGAAATTAATTTCCATGCCTGATGATGTCTATATGAACAGATGAACGTACTAGCAAAGAAAAAATGACCTTATACAAGTTGAATTTATTAAAAACAGGGATCACAACATTCATCTAGAAGTTCGTGGGTTAATGTAATTTTAATAAATTTGTTTGCGAAGATGTATTCTCGCCATTTATATCATTAACTTCACTAATCCGTTTTTTGTATGAATGATTCACGTATATATATATATATATATATATATATATATATATATATATATATATATATATATATAGATGATATATATAGATAGATAGATAGATAGATGGATAGATAGATAGATAGATAGATAGATATATGAAATCCCGTTAAAAATAGAATTAAGCAAACTAAAATTGACACATTTTTGTACAATCTGCGTCATCATAACAGCGTTGTGTTCTTTGAAAAAAGCAAACGACTATGTTTATCGTCTAATTTGAAGATAATTATACTAAATTTGAAGGATCACTCCAGAGTATGGTGAACGATATTTTCCATCTTAAATGTAGATATTTAAAAATGGAGAAAAATATTTGTTGACCAATAAACTTCTAAGGTTAGTAAATTCTGGTGGATATTTTTTGTATGAATACGGTCGCATAAATTAACAAAGTTAGTTCAACAATTTTTCCATAAACCTTCTGACAAAGCCTAGCGATTTTAAATCAATTTAAACATTCAGAAACATGTACCGAATTTGGCTACAAACATCAGTAGAAGCTATAATAAAACATCCCGTCTATTGACAAACTACTGCTAGAAAATTGCAATCTTTCATAAGACAACGTAAATACGTGACACTCTCCTTATGTAAATACATTCTGTTTCTTCTATCACTCTAACGCAGTTGATTCGGTAAATTAAATTTATATAGCCGTGTTTGAAGATTATTCATTTCTTCGCCTTCACATGGTTAAAATGCGACAAACACACACGCAGGAACACACACACACACACACACACACACACACATATATATATATATATATATATATATATATATATATATATATATATATATATAATGAAGCAATCCTTAAGGAAGTATTCTACAATGGCACATCGGAGATAATATTTAATATGCATATTTAATAGCACAGCATGGATATTTTTAAATAAATTCCCTGTGAACAGGTACGACTACAGTTAAAAGTTTCACACGTTTTCACGCAATCATCAGTTTATAGGCAACCATTATTTATGAAAATTAACATTTTTATACGCGCTTGGCAAGTTGAAAAAGCTACAAAGTAGTTTGATGATGTGTAAATACTATGGAAGCACCTACCAACATCTATGAGAGAGGTAAATGCCGATACGGCCAAGATGGAAATGCTTCATCATCATCTTGCGGCCACAGCCGAGATGGAACTCACCAATACTTTGATTGGTGTAGTTCATAATCTTGTCAAATAGCTGAATTCTTGATGCTTCGCTAGGGCTATCAAGGGTGTTTTTTATCGTAACACCAACACTAAATGGATTGCCAACCAAGGCTCAGAGAGACTCCATTCACCCTCCTCTAAGGGCAGGTTTTGAATTCAGAGTTTTCCTTCTCCTAGACCAGTTGTCATCCAAGGCGATAGAACCCAGTCTGTCCTGCTATTTACTGATGGAGGGAGAAGAAAGAGGATTCACACCTTTCCCATGTAATGGATTCGACTGGAATTCGAACTCGGCTCTCCGATTCCTCAATCCAAGCCGCTATCCATTACTCCACCGTTCCTCCTAATGCTTAAAACCACCATTAGTTGGGCAACAAACACAAATTCTAGGAACAAATTAAAAACTTCCTAAAAAAGTGCACGAAGGCACGGGAAAGGCATATATATATATATATATATATATATATATATATATATATATATATATATATATATATATATATATATATATATATATATATATATATATATATATATATATATTACCTTAAATCATTTTCATCACCGAAGTTAACTGTCAGGTGTTTGGTGAGCATATGAAATGTCATTTCTCCAGACGTGGCTTGAATTGTTTTCAAAAACATTTTTGATATTTTATCCCATTATGAAGCAGGTTCCTTGAGAGAATTATTATAGACAAGACTTTATGTAGACAGACGTTGGCAGGAGGTTCACTCTACAAGTTCAAGAGTAAAAACCTACTCAGTAAAATTTTCAACGTGAGTTCGCGATCAATGGGAATCTTGAACTTCTTAGATTCTATGAATTATCAGTAAGGAAATCCTTGAGTGCTATATTGTAAAATTGTAACCACTACAAAAAGTAAGTAAATTGTCGGGTATGGTGTTGGGGGAGGCTAATTTATTGGCGGATATTTGAAGATTAATGTTTTGAACAGAAGTCAATTGCAATTTTTCCTTTGTGATTTATATATTCGTTTTATTTCCTAAGATTTTGTGTTAGATTCTATTGTTTTACTGGTATATGCATTGAAATGAAAACGTGGATTGTAAAAACAAGTTTAGCTATAATAATCATTTGTAGATATTTCTATCCCAATATCGTTGGAAAGTGAACTGGAGTCTAGTCCAAATTGGCTCTGAAGATATTTCTCGCAAATTTAAAGGCCGAAGTACATATCTGACGAAAACTTCGCTATATTAAAAAAATCATAGTTAAATAGCAAGGTAGACTCTGAATTCCATCTGTAGGCAAGGCAACGTACACCTCTCCATTTTCTTTGCTTGACAGATAATGAAGAAAAGTAAATAGTCGAGAGCCATAACTCCCGTGTCCTGAAAACATAGTAGGCTTTATAAAGTAAAAGAAAGTATGGCAAATGGCAAAAATATTACACTCAGAATCACATTCATCAAGTAAAGTAATCAATGCTGTTGCTGTATCTCGTTTCAATACTCAACTCTTCCAGCATTGATTGTTAATAGATTTCACCTTCACGGTTTAAAGTTCTTACGTCATTGAAAATGTTTGCTGCCAAAATTATAGCTAAAAAGTTTTATTCAAGAGAAGCCGATTTGGTATATTTTTATCCCCTGAGGCGAAATCGTTAATCTGAAAACTAAACACGAATAATTTTGATCCATTTGAGCAGGGATAAAATGGCGAAAAACATTGACAACTTTAATAAAAAATAAATGAAACATATTTAAAAAAAAATAAAGATAAAGAAAACATTGTGTGAAAATTCAATAAAAATCACATAAAAATTACGTAAGATAAACTAACAAAACAAAAACAAGTTAATCTAATTCAAACAATGGAAAAATCATACTTGCCCGGACATATAATAACTTTTACCTTTGAAAATACGATACCATATTTTATGTAAATTTATTGGAGAAGACACGCGTTGGATATAAATTTAGTATGTTTAGAGTAGCATGGTAGATGTTATCTTTATAGAATAAGAGATAAAACTGTATTACGCAAAAATTATATTGGAGAAATAACTGCTTGAAATCAGAATTTAGATATTTGAACAATGTCACAGCAATGAATAATGGAAAATTCCAAAGAAACTCCTTCACAACATTGACTATTTTAATTTTAAACTGAAATTAAGTAGTCACTGGACATCATATGAAAATATTTGGGAAGGAAGACTACACTGCTCTTGTTCCGAAAAAAAAAAAAACTTGAAAAACTACAATTTACCTCAGACTGAACAGAAGTAACACACATTCTTAAAAAAAAGGTTTCTTTAAGAAGACTAACTCTTTCGTACTTTCATTACATTTTCCTGTAGTGCATAAGATCGCGTATTCATTACAGTAAGTGTTGTTTTGCCCGTTTTAGCAGCGTCGTTGTCACACTCTGACTCAACCAATTTTGAATTCGGAGCTGACTTTCTTCTAGACTGGTTGCCAAACAAGGCTAGAGAGCTTAATCTGCCCAGATTTCAGCACAACAAAAAATAAAAAATAAAAAATAAAAAATTGGAGATAAAACTATTTAGCTTTCATTTAGTTAGCTTATCATAATTCTGGTATAAGGCCAACAGTATTAGGCACCCAAATGAGGTCCGAACGCACATCTCAGAAATAATAGCTACACCGAAAAATGCATTAACAATTAACTCATTACGAATTACGTGTAGCAAATTTAGTTATGTTAATATTCTATATGACAGGACATGTCTTGAAAATTAGTTTTCTGGTTAAGATAGAAAAAATGTGTTCATGCCTTTCCCAGTGGCTATAGTGTAAACAAAAAACTGATTCAGTCACAATTTGAACTCGGCGCGCTGATTCCATTTTTTATAAAACGTTAACCCACCCGCTCCTTCCCCAAAACAACAACAACAAGAAATAAATTGCAAAAGATACAATAAATTAATATAAAGAGAAAAATGCAATAAAAATGCGCGACTAACTGCGATGTAAGTTACCAGACAGCCAAGAAAGTTGAATAAAATGTATTTGTCCATCTTGGGCATAAGCGTTGCCCGCAGCCAAACAATGAAATCAATGAATGCCTTTTAGCATTTATTGCAGCGTCTTTAAAATCTTTCATGGAAAGCAGCGACTAAGTAAATCCCTCGCGTTAAAACGATTAAGAGATTCATGTGGAAGACGAGTCGACATGGCCGTTGTTTAGAGATAGATTGAACAGAGGGAAGGAGTTAAAGACTACAAACATGGACAGTTGTATGAATGGAATGTTTTGAAAATGAATGAGCCGGCAACACAGCCGCAGTGATATCATTTGAACTAATGGGTAGAAGCCAGGAATAGGGAACCCACGAGCCACGTTCAAACTGATGCAAAAGCATCCAGGTTTTCTATCAAACTTGCTCACGTGGAAAGGCATGAGAATACCACTTGCAAAATGTAAGGACATATAAATCCATAGAGGGAAATGCAATGGTGTTGATCCTGATCTGGCATCTCGCCTACAGTCACTTTCTCACAGACGTCGATTCCCTCTGTCTTTTCTATAAGTACTTTCACGGTAACTGCTCTGATGAGCTATTTTCGCTGGTTCCCAAACTGCACGAATTTAAGCGTGTTACTAGGTAGGCAACTCAGTCGCACACTTTCATTGTCGAAACAGTTACATGTAGCCTTCTATTCTACTACAATGGATACGTGTCTCGCACTTCCCGCTTGTGGAACACCCTTCCTCTTATTTTCTTCCCTTATAGTTATAGTCTTCAAATATCCAAATGTAATGCCAATCGACATATTCTAAGGCCTTGATCTAATTCTAATTCTTTATACTTTCCTCAATCACGTCTCTTTACTCTTACTCACACTCTCTGTAAACCTTTGCTTGTTAGTGGCACTCCCGTCTTGCTTGCGGGGGAATGCTTTTAAAATTACTCCTGTTTGTGGCTTCTCATTTTTAATGTCATGACTTTTCAAGACAAACCTTTCTCTCCATAGATGTATTTTATTAATTGTCTAAGTTTTTTTTTTTCGGATTTCTTAGGAAAGATAGTAGTGTGCTTTGCCACTGTTTTCTTCGCATTTTGAAATCAGAGTAACTCTCACACAAGTCTACCATTATATTTATATCATAGCTTAACGAAAAAAGAATGTATTCTTGCCTTTCCCAACGGCGTTAGTGCGAAAGTGAACAAAGCGGAAACTGAATTGTGATATGATTTGTTACAATGTTATCATTCGTTGGATATTATCACATATATTAGTGACAGGAGGCACCGAAATCTGTATCAGTTGAATTCGCCAGAGCAGTTTCATGTGGAACTGATGTCTTTCGGGAACATTCATTTGCCTGGAATACAGCTTCTATTACTACCTGAAAAAAAACCTAAAGCAGTTTTCATTTCAGTGATACGGCACACCATCTTTCTTGTCCCAATTATTATCCTGCAGTCAAACAATGCTAAATCCGTTTCTCGATAAATGAGAGCCATAAATAACCGAGTCTTATGCATAACACATATGCCATCTTCTTGATTCAATCTCTGTCTCTAATTTTTTGACAATTTATTTTAGATGCAAATTTTAAAATTATTTAAGAAAGATTTAAACCAGCGCCATCCGAAAATGATTGTTATTCTTCCAGATATAAGTAAGTAAAATGGTATTTAAGAACGCATTTCTTCATACTAGACTTAGCCCAATACAAAACCTGAGATAAAAGATTAATATAAAAATTGTAATGATGAATGAAGTAGGTAATATAAAGGAAACAGGATATACGATGCTTATGAGGATAAATAGGATTGACACTAAAGTTGTAGATATATAGTGTTTAGTGAAGAATTCACACGATTTATGTTTTATATAAAGTGGCAGTTCTTATGAAGTAGTTGCTTGTGTTGAGATTTCTTCTAACATTCGGACGTTGGAAATCATAGTGCATCGATCTGGGTGGAAATAACGTGTCGGGTCCTCGCTATGAAGTGGGACTAAGACAGGATGTTTTCTAGAAGGATTTTCTGGATAAATTAATCACATTTTATTCGCAATTTTTTTAAAACGTATGATATTTATTTAATTTAAAAATAATTAAACATTTGAAATATAGTCGCTTAAATTCTTTCTAACACATTAGCATTGGTGATATATCGCTACATTTAAAATGTATTTAAGCAAATGCTGTGTAAAAAAAGGTTATTTTTCTTATTATAATTGTTGTTATTATTATTGTCTAAGTGAGCATCAAACCAAGAAAGTGACATTTGGGTACAAAGATACGGTGCTCAATATATCCATCAGGGCAGCCATTTTGTTATACCAGGTACATGCATATCAGCTAAATGTGTACGAAATCCTCTCAGGTTTTGAGAAAATCAGTGCATGATATTACAGGTGGTCTCCGATTGTGTTTTAATGAACATAACTTTTAACGCTAAGTATTTAGATGTGACACTCCAATCATCTTGACTATATAATCTTAAAAAGAAAGATAAACTAAGCTTTCAATACAAGGCCATGATGACGTCCTAATGACACACACACACACACACACACACACACACACACATATATATATATATATATATATATATATATATATATATATATATAATGCCAGATCCTAACGAATGGATTAGGACAAGCGAAGTTATTGTTTCTTCTACTTAAACAAAAACAGCTATTAACATATAAATCTTAAATGGTGAAAGGTCTTTGCAAGATATGTGTAATGTTGTAAATATTTTTTTGGTTTTCATGGAGAGATGATGCACCAGGTATTTTATTGATTCATTCTTGTGCTCCTTTCCTTATCAGACCCAACAGGAACAGTTTTAGGTTCCAAGTGCCACATTTTTTTGTTTCCATCTCTACGACTTTGCATTTGCTTAGATTTCAAAAACCTTTTCAGTGATTTCTTTAATATCTTGATACGTTCATGTCAACTACTGTGAAATTTTTATTTATTTATTGCCTCCGTTAATAATAGCAAGGAGATTTTCTTATATTGTTCCATCAGTGTTGCATTATTATTATTATCATCATTACTATTACTACTACTAATACTACTAAAGTATCGTATCTTTTTTACATATTTTGACAGTTTATATTTATACTGATAAACTTACTAATACATTTGTTAACCATTCATATATATATATATATATATATATATATATATATATATATTCAAAAATATATTGTTAAATATACGAAAAAGAATGTATGTTATGTTTGATCATGAGCCGTTCTAAACTTTGTATAGTTGTTTTAAATTTGGGAGAAAATAAAGACAAAAATTTTCCAAAATTTGAATAATGTTTATGCTGTTCCTTGACCTAAACATCCGACTCCCATGGGACATCTTCAGAGTGGTTATATAGACATGTAAACAAAAGTATTCACTATCAAAGATGATATTTGGTTATGTTGACATAGAAGATAGCTGTGCAACTACAACGGTCGCGGAATAGGAGACGTAGGTCGCAAATTCATGTTACTGTTCAATGACGTTGTACCTTGTGACAACGAAATATTAACAACAGAACATATGCCTAGATGCATTGTAATGTGTTGCGACTAGTTTGAAATGTAATTTTGTTGAATGTGGTTTGGTTTGTTTTAATGTAGATGGCCTCCAATATCTGAAGGTGCATTTTACTTTCTGTATCTGTGAGTATATATAAAAAGTTTAGAACGTCACATGATCAAACAGAATAGACATTCTTTGCCTGTTATATTTAACAATATATATCTAAGTAATAATCTGCCGCCCCAATACAACAATATATATATATATATATATATATATATATATATGATATTCGAAACATTACTCACTATACTTAATTTTAGAAGTGTATTTATTTTTCTGCAATAATTTAGACTGATTATATTGTAATTTAATATACTTATACCAGGATCGCATCTATATGTGAATAGAAAGTAAATTGAGAAGATACAGTCAGTTATTTGCTATGCGGGATACACACTTTGGCGATTATATATATTTCGATACATGACTGACAATGCAGATATTTTTTTTCCTGCAGTAAGTTGGCATTTCTTTCTGCGGTAGAACAGTTGCCATCCAAGGCTATAGAACCCGGTCTGTCCTACTATTTATCTATAGTTAGAGGGAGAAGAAGAGGATTCATATCTTTCCCAAGGTATTAGCATGTAAGTGAATGTAATGGATTCGTTTGGAATTCGAACTCGGCTCTCTGATTCCTCAATCCGAGCTGCTATCCATTAATCCACCGTGCAGATACAAAAAGAGAAAAATTTATTCAATCCTTACAGCGAGGCAATCGTAAGAGAACAAGAAGGCGGGTACGATTTTTACAATATACGATATAAAAATTGATACTGTGTCGATAGCAGACTCAAAAGGAAAATAGCAGGAACTCTTCGACAAGGTAGCAAAGGAAAGAAAGATGAAAGGAATAATCATTAATTGTATAAAGAGAGAATGCATGGTAGTCAGCAAGAGGAAGAGTCAAGGAGTAGAGCAATAATTTGGAGATGTAAAAATCAAACAAGAACAGAATTTTAAATATCGTTGAAGTGGTTTAACAGAAGAGAGAATATGTGATGCCAAAATACGTAAGCGCTTTGAAATAGAAAAAGAAAAGAAATAAACAAAATATATTTAGAAGTAATATAATTCGTTATAAACAAAGAAAACCATACTAGGTAATATCGATTCTTTTGTATTCTAATGACGAGAAGACCGAGATGGGATTCTACAGAAGGATGCTGGGGATGCCATGGACCTTGGCAAAGAGAAAGATAACGCTAGAATCAGAAAATCATGGAATATCGAGGACAGATAATGAAGAACAAAAGTTTAAAGAATTTGACACTTACAGGACATGTTGAATGTAAGAAAGCCAGACGTAAATACTGAAAAATCTACCCAGGCAACGTGTATTAATATATGGGGAAAAAGAGAGCCGAGACAAAGTAAAAAGATAAACATTGGTTTGCTTTTGTTTGTCTTGTTTTGTTTTACGGCATATCAACACTTCAATGGGTTATTTAATGTCGACAAGATTTTTATTGCTGATAATTTTTGTCAAAAATGTATTGCCCGTAGTAATGTTTTGCAGGTAATGGTTTCTTGAAAATTCACTGCCGGCAATATTTTTTTTTTACAAAAATGTATTGCTGATATTAAAACCTATTTTTGCACTTTCATAGTGTTGTGATACAAGTTTGGGTGTTAACAATTAGTCCATAGTTGGGACCCTAAAAGTTGCTACCACGCAGGGTCAAGGTGAACCCAGGAACACCAGCAATTAAGAGGTGGTTCCACGCCCCTCAAAAACTCCTGAACAATGGACTTTATCGTCTCACCCAGGACGTCTCATTTGCTGGGTGGTTCTACCCTTCTGCAGAGGTGCAGTCAGCGTCTTCTGAAGCCCCAGCCAACAGGGCATGAAAAACATTGGTAGGACCTACAGATGATGTGAAATTGTGGAGGACCATTATCGCCTAGGCGGTTAATGAAGACGGCACATAAAAGGAAAAAAAAACTTTCTCTTGTGGCTAAATTTTAATCTGAAAAGAAAGAAGCCAAAAAGTGTCGGTAATTCCGATTGTTTTAGCGGTGATAGCCTTTCACTCATTTGAATTTTCTTTTGGCTGATGGATATTATATCTTCTCGTAGTTCATCTGTAAGATTTCTAGTCTTAAAAGGATGTGTGTCCGAGTTTTAATGGAGTTTTTTTTTTCCTGAAAACATGTTTTATGTCTGGCCTATCATTTTAATTTTTAGATAATAATTAATGAATTCTTTTAAGTTCGTTATTTCTTTCGTCTTCCCTTTAGATTCTCTTTTGAACTTAAAAGAAATTTAAGAACAATAGTTTCAAAGAATTTGCCCTAAAATTCATTACAGCTGATCATCTCAAAACAGGAAAACTGTTTTCAATTAATTGAAATATTAAAAAGAGGTTTTTAAAAAGAATCTTGACATCATTTTCAGGTGATGTGTTTACTGTGAAAAAATGAAGGGATTTGCACAATACTTGCCAAATGTAAGTTAATTAAGCATAAAAATCATTTAAATATATGGGATCAAATTTTGGGCTTGCTCACTGAATTATTCGGTTGCTCACTAAATCTCATTCTGTACACAT